>CCAG010022391.1:0-15000 GCA_001077435.1 Glossina morsitans morsitans
TATATATATATATATATATATATATAAACCTTTTAATTATTCGATCTTTTCGTATATGTTCGAAGGTGGGCGGGAATTTTCAATTCGTTTACTTTTAATTATTACAAAAAGATGATAATAATGAAAACGAAAACATTCATATGGTTTTGCTTCGCTACACATAAGTATTTAGCCATAATAGGAAAACGCAATAATAAGCAAAGCCTTAGTTTACTAGACGATGATCAATGATTGATAAACAGGCTTGAAAATGAAAAAAAAAATATTTTATTTTTTTTGCGAATGATCGGTATTTGCTGAATTTTAAACAATGCAAATATTTAGTCGTTTAACAAAAGCAATCGAATACAGTTTGAAGTAAATAATGTGGCTGACAACAAATCATGAAATTGGCTCCAATTTTAAATTGTCTTATAATCATTTACATTTGCTTTCATTTCAATTACACGAATCATCATTCGATCATAACGTTGTCATAGAAACGCATGAAACTTGTGTTAAATATTTACGTTTTAATTACAGTTTAAACGTTTTCGCTGATGCCTGTACGACAATGATAATATTTTTTTTTTTTGTTTTATTTTCAAAAGTTAAAAAAAAAAAAGAAAAAAATTGAATTAAATAAATTAAATTTTCGTTTTATTGCAGATGAATCTGCAGCTTTACGCCGGAGACGCCGCCGTGAATTGGGTATGGCTCGTCAGTTGGTACCCGGCGATGATGAGGCTATCGCCGTGCGTGATTTAATTTCACCACAAAAATATAAATGTACACTTGAAGATGAAAAAACGAAAATATCACCTACTACCCAAGTTTGCTATTTGGATATGACGCATAAAGGTATTGATTCAA
This sequence comes from Glossina morsitans morsitans, assembly GCA_001077435.1. Lineage (NCBI taxonomy): Eukaryota > Metazoa > Arthropoda > Insecta > Diptera > Glossinidae > Glossina > Glossina morsitans. Next base: position 853 of record CCAG010022391.1, read on the forward strand.
CTAACACCACAAAGAATCAGACTGCAAATGATAATGGATATGGGGAAACATATAAAGGCATGTACACGTTGGGTTATCATATGGAAATGGCACGGAAAGGTCAAGATAAAATGAATGAACGTAGAAGAGGTCAAATATCAAGCCCGCGGAAAGAGAAAACGCCACCAAGAGCAATTTCGAAACCGAACCGCATTAATGATCCTGCTCTCTTAGATGATCTTAAAATGCAAAGAAGCAGCGACGTGAATCGCAAAGTGAACGAACGGACTCGAGCTGATTTGGCCGATATCATTAAGATAGCCGAGTTGGCTAACGAGTGCACACAAAGTACTTGCAATGCCATAAGTATATTAAATGAGACCGTCAATCTATTGCGAGTAAATCAAGTCACAGTCGATTCGGAAGGTGAACGAAAACCGTCACCGGCCAAGCATGCCACCTTCTTGGAGGAAGAGTGCATCTATTATGAACCATATCCTTTGGAAAACTGTGACGCTGGCACTGACAACGATGACGAAAACTTACAAGCCAGCCCGGTAGGTGGTGGCATACTACGCACGCAGCGCATGCTTAAAGCTCGCAGCGTAGAAGGAGATGTCGGCTATGAGATACCTAAATTGTCTCCGATATTGCGTCGCAAAAGCACCGATGATCCTGCCGGTGGTATATCAACGGGAACGAGTCAAATTGTTTCAATACTAAAGAAGAAGGATCATTTATCGGCAGGAGATTCAAGTTCTGCTTCAAGTAATGCCTCTCCTGTCACTTTCTCTTCTAACGTAGTAGATACACCGACCAAGCAAAAACGAGCCGGTATACTGAAAAAACGTTCATCGTTAGACGAGTCACGCTATTATTCGCGTTCTCACTCGCCCGACGAACGTAGTATTTTAGTTAAATCGGCTCGTCGCAACTCTTTGGAAGAGACAGCGGCTGGCAGCAATTCTACAACGAGTGGCCATCATGGCATTTTAAAGCAAAGCAGTTATGATAGCAACAAAAGCGATGGCTGCCCGTCCGCGTCAGGTGAATCCTCGCAACCGCACAGCATACTTAAGAAAAAAGACTCAACGTCCACACCTTGTGACGGGGCATCTGGTCATTCGTCCAAACATGTATCAATATCACAAGCAGTAATACTAGCAGCTGCTGAACTTTACGCTGCCGAAACCGGAATTAGCCCTTCTAGCAATGGTCACGATTCGCTAGGATTCACGCCAAATAATGAAGAATATGAACTGAGGCCAATTTTGAAACCTGAAACCCCATCCACAGAAGAAAGTATTAGGCCACCAAAACCTATATTGAAAAAAAAATCTTTAGGTGATTCCGATGAGCATGAAATAAAGCCAATTTTGAAAACTTCACGCAAATCAAGCAGGGAAGAATCTGATCTATCGAATGTGCATGGAGAAGGAGAACAATCCGGTGAACCATTGGTTAAACCAATACTTAAGACTGATTCGCCATCAAAACGACGTTCATTGGGTGATGCCGATCATACTGAAGAGGATCGCAGTCCAGATTCTTCATTATTGAAGAGACGTACTCGTTCATTAGAACGTCAGGATGCTCCGATCATTGATCTAGGCGAAGCATTAAACGCTATTGCCACCTCACAAACACAGGCCAATGAATTGGCTACTACTTTAACTAATTCGGTGGCTGGTCAAAATTTCTCAGTTGCCGAACGTATTAAGTGCATGGAAAAGTTCCTAAATTTTACAAGCGCCGGTAATCAAACACGAGATTCAATTACTTCCCTCGACTTGCCATGCGTTGTTGCCTCAGCGCCTGATACTTGTTTTAAACAAGTGACGTCCAAGCGCGAGCTTTACAAAGACCGTTTCAAAACGCAACCGGTTACCAATGAGGAAAAGAATGCGTAAGTAAAATAATTTATCAAAAAAATAGTGCCTCTCTTGGTCAGTATTAAGAAAAGGCAACGGCCGCTTCTGTATGAAGAAAGAAGAAACATAAAAAAGAAAAAAATTAAAAAAAGCTCAGAACTTTTTTTGCATAGAATTTCAACGGCACTCTACAATTAATTCATACATTTTGCGATTAGTTTAATAAAAAATTTAAAAGGCTTCTTTTTCCGCTATCAGATCGATAGGCACTATTGTAATATTATTCATGTTTGTAGTCCATTTTAGATATACACGCCTCAAATCTAATCTGATTTCTAAATATTTATAACATAATATCCCTAACATTTATCTTAAAATCGAAAGCTATAATAACTTATGTTTACATTCTCAATAATAAAAGTCCAAAGGTCTAGGCGAAATTGATTACTTGAAGACCTGTGAAGTAACAACTATAATCGAGGACCTCATATAAAATCATGTTTCTTATATTAAAGTTATCGAATAAATTGAAAAACACTCTATGAAATGAAAATCTGTCATATCGTTTCAGTCAATACGATCAGATAATATGTGTGAGGGCGGCAGCAGCAATGGAAAATTTAATTTTTCCTATCCCCTATCCTTGTTCTTACTGATGAATTTGGTCGTTTTTAATAGCTGCCACGATATTTGAAATGGCTTTAGTTTACTCGTATATATATCTGAGAGGAAAATAATGCCTACTTAATAGAATGAACGACTGACTACTAATACGTACGCTTTGCTTTTGCCTCAAATATAAATATATTGAAATCACTTAATTTCTTTTTAATTATGATTGCAACAACAATGTTGTTTTTCTATGTACTTCGCATGCATGGATCTATTATCATATATAGTGTCTATCTTCAATGAAAACGAGAGAAAATTTCAAAAGCAAAACACTCTCGAAATAATTTAAAATAAGGCTATGTCGAATCCTTTACGCCTTGCATTCGAATAAACACTAGATTTAGTGATGCCGGTGCCGAGTAGTTGAGAGAGGTGAGAGATGAGGATCTTCCTAAGGATTAAAATATTCTTAAAGAAGGTTTCCCAAACAACACTCAAATAGACTTTAATTTCTCGCTGGAGGCGCGGTGATATTTAATATGCTGTGTACAAAAAGTAAGACCAATTTAATTTTTTTTCACATCTTCATAACATTCCTTGTTAATGACGAAGGAATTCGTATAGTGGACAAAACTGTCAACATTGATTTGATTTGATTAATTTTTGAACGATTTTGATGCGGCTTTATCGGTCATGGCTCATCTTCTGCATCACATTGGCTCGTTTGATCGGATGTTGTCGGGCCGTTTGCGTAGATCCAAGTTTTAGCGCCCCTAGTAAATGCAACTTCTTTGCTTATGAAATTTGTGAAATTTGTTACAGATGTCTGGCATGATGTTACCAATTTACAAGGGAAATATAGCTAATGTCCGCTATATCCGCGCTATTTATAATAACTTTTATATTGGTCTTATTTCTTGATCACATTATTATATAATGCAACTTCGAATATGTCATAGATTTTCAATGATTACTATTTTGAAATGTCAGATCGAACATTAGATCTGATTAAATTTACGTATTAATCTCTTATACAAGCGACGATATCTGCCGAAATTTAAATACAATTTTATGTGCAAACTTGGTTACTATAACTAAACAGTTAGTAAGAATTAATGAAAAATTCAATTTTTTTTATTTGAAAATCGAATCAGAAGTCTTCTGCTTATCGACTAAGCGATAGGTGTTCCTGCATCTCATAAAGGAAAACGATGTCGTAGTTAATGCATTTATAGTTGGGAATAGAATTTAACAACCAAATATAAAATATTCGAATCGACCTATAAGGTGTCCCTAATACGCCAACGCGACAGAAAAAGGCGCGAGAGAAATGAGGCGCAAGCTCCCGATTGCATGGAAATTTTATAAAAGTACTCTTGATAATTTTAATTTATCTTTCCGGGTATTTACCGTTTGTTCTCGTTACGTTGGTATCGCTGTAGTTACCTCGTGGGGTATTTATACCTGTAGTATAAGGGTATACTAAGTTTGTGCGAATGTATACAACATCCAGAGGGACTTGACAAAGATCCACCTTTTATTATACCGATCGATTCAGAAGATCATTCTAACGTTAAGCTTGTCTGTCTGTCTTATTTTCTTGTATTCAACTGACAGGCCGCTTTAATGAAATTTGGTAGATTCACGCATTTTGGCCCAAAAGACAAATGCCATTGAAAATGCCTCGGATCGGAGCAGTTTCCATTCGGCCATTTCTCATATACGAATAACTGCAAGACAGGCTAGCTATCAAAGCCATGACAAAGAACCTCGCAATGCCATTTCAGCAACATAGGAGGAATCCGAACACTCAAATTATACAAAGACGAAAATCGGCTTTTGATTGTTCAGATTGTTTGACAAGTTGGCCATATCGCCGTCATAATTGTGCGACGCCTATATTTTGGCCTATTATGGCCTTTATTTATTTTTTTTTTTTTTTGAAAAAAATTACATGTCTCCGACATGGACACGACCTAAGTGCCGAAATAATGTGGGCGTGGGGGTTAGGCGTGGCCTGCCGACAATAGACAAAAAAAACCTTACATACATATAAATATATATACAATTCGTTAAGACAATGTATCAATGGCTTTAACAAAGCTTACCACTTCATTAGATCCCGATACCGATGTAATCATAAACGAAAGTTCATTTAAAAATTATAATAATATTATGTAATATATTATTGTTGCATGTTTTTCTTTTAAAAATCAAGTAAAATTCTGGAATTTCGCGGACGGGAAGATTTAAGTTCAAAAATATACACTAAGAGACGAATAAGCGAATATTAATTTTATATAAGTAAAAATATATTTAGTTATGAGACAACAAAGATACGATGATGTAGAGGAAGATGCATGAGAAATAAATTGAAAGAAAAAGGAAAACTAGAATTTAAATTGTTTAGATACTTATCTAGATACATATATATATATATATATTTATATAGATACATATGTACCGTGCATTTGTGCATTCATTCGTATATAAAATGAGTTGAAATTTATTTTTGTTTACAATTTACTACACAAAACGACATTAAATGCCTGCCCTTCTCGCTTGTAAAACTGAAAATCTTCAAACTATTTTTGGTATATAGAAAAGAAAACGAATCTTTACTCGGAGACTAAAACTCTACAGACGAATACAGGAAAATGAATTTCTATAAATGAGTAGCGAAAGGAACTGCTGCAGCAAACCTCTTGCGCACAGCACTGCCATTGAAAAAAAAAAAAAAAAAAAAAAGTGCTATAAAATCATTTTTGGATAACAGCCAAAGTACAAAGTTTTAAAAAATGTTTACACCTAAATGAAGAATCTGCCTATATATTAAATTTGTCATATCATTTGTGATCAGCGTAAACGTAAATCGATATGCCTTTAGATCAAGCGAAAGTTCACTTTGCATATTTTTGTTTGTCCGTTCGTTCTTGAATTCGTTCTAAAACTTTTGAGATAAAATAAAAGGAAGAAAGTTTTTTATGATTGCATTTTTTGAGTGATGATCCAAGCCAAGAGGCTACAGAATCAAATCCAATGCAAAAAAAAAAATAAAAAAATAATATAAAAAATATAGTTACAATGGGTTCGCTGACACGATTCCAACTTAGGGGATATTTTTCATTTGCTTTACATTTGCTGGAGATAGGAGAGAAAGTAGCCACAATTCGTTTTCCTACGTGTGTTTGTCAATTTCTATACATTTCTTTAATCCAAAGTAATACTTAACGAAGAAAGGGGGAAACGGGAGCAGGGGAATTAAAGCGAAAGAGAATAAAGACAAATATGTGAAAACTTGAAAGGTTTGTGTACTGCCGGAAGAAAGGAAACGAAGAAAGTAAGAGCACAATTTTTATAGAACAATTAATGATAATCCTATTTGTTATGCTAAAAAAGTTATGCCTAATTTCAGTATTTTTATGTCCTAGACCGTAGCTTGATGTATTGTAGGGTTCTGTCTATTTACTTGCACTACTTAGAAGAACTTGTGACAAATCTAGAAACGTGCAACGATAACCGATAAGGGCGTTTGTCCGTCTGTCGGCTTGCTGGTCCGTGTGCCTGGTCCCTGTCCGTCCTCGAACTATGGATGGGGCAATTTGCATGGTGGAAGCAACTTTAAAAGAAGTAAAATTTCTCCCCATCAAATAAATGGAGAAACGATCGGACTAGACAGTAATCCGATCGCATCCAAGCTCATTTAACTTTTGTTGCCTTGCCTGTATGTAGTTTATCATTATATTGATGGAATTCCTTTTCCGTTCACTAATGTTGGCCGTTTTTCATTGATAGCTGCATTCAATTTATCAATACTTATGTTCAATACTTATGTTCGCATTTATAAGTAGCTCGTAGACACATTGGATCTCTTCTTCTAACTTTTTCTTCTGCTGATAAAGATTTGGGTTTGCGATTGTTGTGGCGGATGTGTTCCAGATTCGCATTGAATTTTTTTTTTTTTTTTTAACATTCTCATAATGGATCCAGTTCTCATCCCTCGTTATGGCCTCTCCATTGTCTGTAATAAGCAGAGATGAATAAATTCTCATACGATCCGTTAAATCGATGTCACTTAAATTACACGGAACCCAAATAATCGGTTTCAAGACAAATCCAAGATATTTAACGGGTTACTTAGTAACTTTTTGTTCCTTTCTCCTGTAGTCATTAGATGTGGGTTATCAGCCTGAGTGGCCAAGTAGGTAAGAGTCTTAAGTAGCAACTCAATGTTCGTGGATTTAAATCTCAAATGCGGTAGAGTTTTTTAATAAAAGGCGACAGCCTTAGGTGCTAGTGCTTCAAGACTTTAGTCTTAGAATTTATTCTCTAGCTAAATTTATAATAATAATAATAATAATAATAATAATAATAATAATAGTAGATGTGGAAATATGGAAAGTAAAATGTAATTATCGACCTTGAATGACTGCCCATATCGGCGATCTTCTTACAAATGTGGGAAAGCATCTTCGCCAGGTGCGAATGCCTACAATTTTACTTCCACTTTTCAATCAGTGTCTGGGTTCCTGGCAGATGCAATTTCTTACATGTACTTTACCCGCTGAATTTTATTGACTCTGCATTTCGCAACCAACTGAAAGAGTCGTAATAAGAGTCCATATAGTTTGTTCTGACAAGTAAAATTGCTTGCATGTAGTAAAATACGACAGAACTTTCCTGATAACCTAATAATTTGGTATACTGACTTGACTATTGAAAATTCTTTTCGATTTTCCTATCCCCAGTTCCATCTTAAAAAAAATCGTTATAAAAATCGTAGAAAAATCGACGAAAAATAATATTTTGGCTCATATGCCTACGCTAACCGAACGCGGAAATATCGGGTGTGTTATGGCTGTTGTTTGAACTCTCTTCTAGGCAGATGGACAGAGAAACAAACTCCTCATGATCGATTGATACAATAAAAGGCGAGTCTATTTTACATTTTTCTCAATTCTCTCTCTTAATACATCCTGTACCACAATTAGTGTAGGGCAACAAGATATAAATTTTAATATTTTATCATGAATAAAGAATAAAGTATTGTATTAGTCGAAATGATGTGTAGTAGAGTATGCATAGAGTCGGTCTTGACTAGACTCAAATACGCTTTTTTTGTTATTATTTCTTTTTCAACTTTTTAATTAAACCGATATTAAAGTGAACACGACATATATATATATGTATATCATATGGCCGGAAGTAAATCATAGCACATATATATATATATATAAATGTAAATGTAAAGATAATAATATAATGTATATGTATATAAATGTAAAGATAAATTGAAATAGTAATCAAAACTCAGTCATTTATGAAGATTACAGTTTACCCTAGTATAACGACTTAAGGCAACAGAATTGCGTCCCAACAACCTTATCATAATTATTGCGAATTGCGCCCCCAAGTTGTGTTGAATAATATACGACTGCTTTACATTTTATTTAATCGAACAGTTACACATGAAACCTTTTATTTATTTTTATTTTTATTTTCCTTAAATTACACCTTTTACATCTACTATCGAAGAACGCGCGTTAGTTTGCTATTCGTTCCGGTTATATCGTCAACAGAAACACTACATTTTGGCAAGAGAATATATATTTGGCAATATGTTCGATTTCGACTTGAGAAAAGATTTGTTTACCTAAGGAGAAAGTACAATAGATAATAAATTTCTATAAAATCAAGTATAAGAACAAAAAGAAAAAAAAAACGAAAGAACTGAAAACTAAAAGGATCGAGCACATGATTTATAAAAAGGTTAAGTATAGTAGACTCAAAAGTTAGTTACTCCCAGACAAAATGATAATTCAATTACGTAGCATTAGGAAATGAAATCTTTTCATAAGTGAACGGGGATGAAGTGAAGTTTCATTATTGAAAAAGAATTTATTATTCATTTACTGCTCTAGTAGAGTATCAAAAATGCTTAAGCAACTAAATTCCAATATTCCTGTTAGTTATTGTTTTCGATAGTTTTCCGCTAATACAACACTGGTAAAATGAAAAACATATATAAATATGAATATGAATATATTGTTAAAAGTTAGCTGGTGGAACGCATGAGATCTTATTAGCATGCAACCAGATAAACTTTGTTTTCTTTCTTTCTTTCCTTTTTTTTTTTTTTTTTGGAATTGCAAAAGTATATACACGTACAGACAGACATATGTATATTATATAAAAATAAAATTAAAATAACATTTCAATGAAATACATTGGTGGTAAATGGATTTATATGTAAACATAGCAACAACAACAACAACAACAACAACAGTGCCAATAACTAGTAATAAATGGAAAATATTTAACTAAAAATTGTAACTTTAAACCAAACAAACAATAGAAAGGCTTTTGCAATACAGATCTCAATTATGATATAAAAAGCAAGTGCATTCGTTCACCTTACATCAAGCATTCAACAAGTCTTGAAAGTTAGTTATTTTCTAAACTGAAGTCCTTTCAATTACATTCCGACTCCGACTCATTTTATATATTTCTCCGCTTAACTCTTTATTTAGTTGCAGTTTATAGCAAACAAATGAAAACACTAGAGTGGTACGCGGCCCATCATTAAATACCCTACACCACTTCATTTAACACAATTTTATTCATATAACGAGTATATGAGAAGTGCTTGAAAACGTGATCTAGTCCAAGTCATTTCCAATAGCATGCATCTGCCCTTGTATTGTAAAATCCATTAAAAAACATCTGAAAAAATTGCTGCCTATATGTTAAAGACGAGAAAACATAATAGAGAGACAAACGGACAGACTGACGGATGGACAGACAAGCTTTGAAATCGATTGGTATACGCAAACCCATTATACCCCAGTACTGTCACAGCTGTAGGGTATAAAAATAAACCAAATGCTTTCCTACACATACCGCACATGAAAAAGAAAACAAGGAAAAAAACTCTCTATCTGTAATCTCCAAACTGATGAAAGCAGTTTGTCTTCTATTCCTAAAACACACTTTTACTTCAAAATATGTACATGTTTCACGAGGGTGTCCCTCCCGCGTTTATTGGTTTTGTTTTAGCTTTTTTAACATTTCACTTAGACGTTTAAAAGACGACCTTTATTTTTTAAGCGGTGCAATGTGTATGGTAAGGGTTCGGTAAGTTTCAACGAACTTTAAATGTTTTTTGTTTTTATGAAAATTAATATCCGGCCACGGAAGCTAATGTTAATAGTTCCGATAAGTGAGCAACTGAAGTATATATCTTCCGCAAGACAGAGACGTGTGGAACGCTTATGCAAACTATTGTGAGAATATTGGTGATATACATATGTGACCTGGAAATGAGAAACTTTTCGTTTTTTAAAGACATATTTCCTAGACACCTACACTACTATTAACAAGTTTAGGGCAAATGGTGCCAAATGCGAATGATCTGAACGATCGTATTCATCTCGTAATTATGTTGTCAGTGATATATGTCACTTTCGGACAAATATTGATCTCATTACTAAGAAAAATTTTCAAACTCAAGGAATTGGATGACACTTAAGTTTGACCAGCAATTTCAGGATCTCCTTTTACTGTTCTTAAGCAAATTAAAATTCTCGTTGGATGTTTATGACGCAGTTAGAAATTCGATATGGGCGGTCCTTCGGGCGGCTGTATTGTGCAAAAAATTGTAATATAGTTATGATATTAAAAAGTTTTTACATCAGTTTTTTATACCCTACATTACTTATGATGATAAGGTCGGCCTGTCTTTCACTATAACGATTTAAGGTTGTTTGTCCGTCCAACCAGTTCTATTTGTCTTATTTTCTTGTATTAAACTTAAAACGCCGCAATTTTTAATTTGATATTTTATGAAATTAATAAATAAATTGTCATCTTTTGTCCCAAGGATGAACACTATCGAGAATGCTTTGAATCTCGGGGCATTTTTCCGACCATTTCCTTTCTATATAATGCCCAATTATGAAAAGCCAATGCATACATAATTATAAGGTGGATATTTAGGATATTTACTAATGGGTCGTGCCGCACTATAGTCTTTGCTCTTGTTTTTCAAAAAGGGTAAACGGTACGATACGGTTTGTAAAACGGTACTAATTAGGTAACTAATCAAGATCGATCATAAAAAACTAACATCGACGATATTTTCAATGAGAAAAATCATATGGAAAATTAAGATTTTAATCAATTTCGTATCATCGAAATTGGTCGTTACATTATATGTTGCATAGAACTTGAGCTTAAGGCCAAAAAAAAAAAAAAAAAAAAACCAAATAAAATAAGAAATTTTTTAGTGAAATAAATAATCAATTTCAATATCTCGAGCCCCAGATTAATTAATAAAAAAGATTTATTAGAAATATGTATTCGTCAAGAAATTAATCCCAAGTTAACTTAAAATATTGCAGTATTGTTGCAATAAAAAATTTTGAGCAATTTGACAATTATGATAATAGCTTAAATAAATTATCGAAAGATTTATTAAATGAAAATTTTTGTTGGTTAACTTAGTTTAACTCATTAGTATTTTCACTCTAATTAACAAACTTGTCAAGTTGTTCTTAAAAAATTCTTAATGTTACCGACCGATCTAATTAGTTTTTCAAGTGTCAGCTCTTAAGCTTAATAAATACGTACGTACTAGACACAGACAAGCAATAAGTTCGTATTTGTTTGTATAGATAGCTAACACCTACCTACACTCTACATATAAATATAGGTACGTACTTACGTACTTACATTTACTTACTTGTTTAAGTAGACAGTAACCTAATTATCGTTTTAATTGAGTTTTCCTTGCGTTTCGTTGCTTTTCATACAACATTCAAATGAATTCTTACGATTTTCTCTTTTCATTTTTCGGCTAATTTAAGTATTTGTTGACTTTTTCAATTGAAATGATTCAAACATTTCTACTCTCTCTCTCTCTCTCTCTTTCTCTTGCTCTTGCTCTCTCTATAGCGGTAATATTCATACTCAGAAATAGTTTCTTGTAAAACCCTATGCTTTAAACCTTTTTGTTTTTGCAATTTTTCTTTCTTTTTTCCCCTCTACATGTATAGGAATTTGCACACTAAGTCATGCATATATACATATACACGAACAGTTATTTTCAGTTGTATTTTTGTGTTTTTCTTCTTTTTTTTTTTTTTACTTTGTTTTTTTTCTATTGTACTTTCTTTCTTCCACTATTGATTAACCGCCATAGAGCGAGCTTTAGTGTTGATTTTCAGTTGTCGTTCAATACTTATTGTAAATGGTTTGTTTATTGTGTTCAATTGTTATTAATTTCTTTGGAGGAAATACCTCGAAACTTATTATTAATTTTGAAATTTTGAAATTTTGAAATTTTTACATTTTGAAATTTGAAATTTTATTAATTGAGAGATCACAAGGATTCAAATAAATTGTTTCGTCTTCCGTTTGTTAGGAAGTAAATACACACATTTAAAAATAAACGTGTTTATGTTTTCATATATATGCAAGTCAATATGTCTTCGGCGTATTCCAGTAAACGGTAAGAAAAAAAGAAAAAAATTCCTCTTCGACCTAAGTAAGTAAGAAGCCGTTACATTTGGTGACTACAAGCTAATGCTTTATAAAAAAAAAAAACCTTATATTTAATTACATCTTAAAACTCGTCTATGTATGTTAGTCAGCTCGTATATATAATACTACGTGATATGTTTATTATCTGCTTCTTAGCTAAGCAAATAATATTTCCTTTCCTTTTACGCAGAGTAGCTCAGTGTTTTCACCTTCTTACTAACTTAACGTTTCAATCCCAAAAAAATAAAAACCCCAAAAAAAGCAATAATTAAAATGTATAACTGTGTGTACAACAGTATTAAACAGTATATACAGTACAGTATATATAACAGTATATGCATATAAAAAATAAAATTTAAACATTAACTTACGAGTTAATTCATTTTTTACTTTTGGAAGCAAAATCACTGAGACATTTAAAAAGAAAGCATGAAAGACTTTGAAGTAAGGAAAGTAGAAAGTTAAACTTCCTTTCACTCCGTTAAGTCATCTGAAGCGGAGAAAAAAAAAGGACTTGAATAATTTTCAATTGACGAGTTGATGTTAAAGATCGATTTTAATGGTTCAGGCGCAGAGGTCGATTAGATCTTGTTGATATCCTCGTAAACGCAAAAATCAAGTTTAGGAAGAAGGAAACGTAATAGTAATTTTTCTTCTTCCTCATACTTGAAATGTAATTAAAATTTCTATATATAAAAATTTGAATTAATTTATCAAGTCGCAAGATCTTTGAATAGAGAGGCATGTCTTTTAAATTTCTTCACACAATCTATGCGTCCGGTGAAAGTAATTGTCGTCTCTCGTCATTCATAGCATTCATTTTAAGCGAACACAAAAGTCCAATATTTATCGTTCGGTGGCGTCGTAACAATCTATGCACTGTAGCCGTCAAACTAAACGTAGACATCGAAAAGCTAGGCCCCCTCCTAACGACACTGCCAGTCTAAAAAAATACATCAAATTGTCATTCGTTATGTCTCGAGAATTTGTGCCTTTAGGGTTTTCAAAGATGCATTCCGATGTGACAGTTTCGCTTGACAATTATACTTTTTATTGTTCCAACGGATTGTGCAGTTGTATGTATTTACTTAAAAACAATTAAAAATACTATAGTGGGTCACGAGTTACCATTAAATACCCTACAATAACCTACGGTTATATACATAGCGACTTTTCAAAATAAGGCCTTATATGGGAAGTGATCGAATTGGCAACCCGATCCGTGTCATTTTCAATAGCGTTCGTGTTTGAACGCAAACACATCAGTTTATCAAATTTCATCAAAAGATTGCAAAAACTGCGACTTGTAGATTGAAAATAGGAATACAAGACGGACAGACTAGCTTAGACTCAAGATAGATCTAATCTTAAGTCCTTTTATATGTTGCAAATTTTATACACCCTTGTACCACGAGTGGTGGTGAATATAAAAAATTTTAGGTAGGTTTTCTATTTTTCATATGCAATCGCATTGACATTCGTATGATGATAGTATGAAAATGGCGGAAAGGTTAGTACGAAACTTATTGCTAAGAGACACCCTGTAAAGTATGGAAACAAACTTCAACTTGCGTTCGGCATTTGATTCTCTACGTATCATCGGAAGCATTTATGAGGAGAAAAAGACGAAGATAAACGGCTATAAAGAACATCTGCTGGACTTGAGCGTAGAAGCGATACTCAATAGGGACTTAGATGTTAAGTATGAAGGAGAGAAAAAGATTTTTTGCATTTATTTTAAGCAAAACAATGACGTCATCTGAATTATGCTTGTTGCGAGTTAGTTTTAAATAAATACAGGATCTTGAGAGGTTTATTCGAACCTTTTTGTTTACTCGAAGGATACGCCAATCGATTAAATATTATGGCGAAATGCCGAGCTTTTAATAGATCAGTTTATAGATATCATATCTAGTATATATTGAATGATAATACACAAGAAATGTAGAGAGAGAGAAAGAAAGAAAGAAAGAAAGAAAGAAAGAGAGAGAGAGAGAGAGAGAGAGAGAGAGGAATCTACCGTCTAGTGATGAATATATATCTAGCCTATTATAGATTGTTGGCATCGCTTGCTTCTATATACATGTATCATGTATATATTTATGTAGCATTTGTAAAAACTAGTGTTGCCAACTTTTGAAAAAAT
>CCAG010022394.1:0-10464 GCA_001077435.1 Glossina morsitans morsitans
AATAAATTTAGTTTAAAAAAAAAAGAAAAAAAAAACAACAACAACAACAACAACAACAACAACAAATTATAATGCAAAGAGTACCTTAAAAATTGTATAAAATAATAATATTAACATACTTGTTGTACTTAATAAAATACCTGAGTTGAAAAACAAACATCAGAGGCATACGTTTATTTTAAAGTCTTTGAAAAATGATAATGAAAACAAAGAGAATGTATAAAATAATAGTATAATAAATAAGAGAGTAAATAAAATCAAATATAAAATAAAATATAAAATAACATAAATGCAAAAAAAAAAAAAAAAAAAAAAACAATTACAAGTCTTAATAATTTCCTTAGGTTGTGTGTGTTTTAGAGAAACAGAGAGAGAAAAAAAAGAAAGAAAGAGAGAGAGAGAGAAAGAAAGAGAGAGAGAGTAGAAGGTGCTGTTAAAATATATTATTATTATAAAAAAAAAAAAAAAAAATTCATTAAATATTCGCAAGGAAAAAAACAAGAGAATAACCCATCAGCAGCTGTGTACTTAAGAGATTTTTTTTAAATAAAACAAAGAATGCTGAACAACTTTTTAACGAAATCAAGTAGATTTTAGTTTAACTTAAGGGTTGCATAACCATCTTAATTGAAATGAAAACGAAAATATTTAAATAAAGGATTTAGTAATTAAAAAAGAAAAATAAAAAATATCAATCAAGAGTAGTTAACTTGCCTTAAAAAAAAAAAAAAAAAAAAATTATAATTAAATTAATACCAAATTCATTTAACTATTTTAACTTTTATTATCATTATTTTTTTTTATTTATTTAATTTCTTTTTTTCTTTTTTTTTTTTCTTTTTATACTTACACTATGAGACAAATCAATTGCAATTGTTTTTTTCAAAAAACATTACAGTTTGAGGACACTGTCGGTCACAGACATACACTCCCTAGACTGCGGCTACCGTCTCTCTTGTTAAAGACAAGATTCTCATATATTTACCTAAAAAAAATGACGCAAAATTTTTCTTTTTATGGTTCTACATGAAATCCTGCCACTTACATAACAAACAATCCAAAAAATAAGATGATATGTAATTTCCATCCAAGACAGACGGACCAACGGATACCGCATACATATAGTTTTGTTCTACTTATTATTAAGTTACATATCAATTGGTCAAATATCTGCACTTAACATGGGAGCAAACGTTACCTATGGGCTGTTGTAATTTCCTATGCATACGAGTTCCTTACTATTTGTTATTTTATATGAAATAAACTCCAATTTCCCTAACCATAAAAAGCTCCCCTAAGAAAATATTTGGGAATCCAGTTAATTATTAGATCGGGTAATAAATAACTTTGGTTTCTTTTATACCCATCACCGAAGGATGAGCGGTATATTCACTTTGTCAAAATGCCCAGAAGGAGGCATCAGCATCAAATTCTAAATCGATTTAAGCCTGTCCGTCGGTCCGTCTGTGTAATGTCTGTCGTAAAATATCTTTGTGAGGCGCAGAAACAAGCTTCAAAAAACCATCAAGTACATAAAAACTTGGTCAGTTTGAAATCGTGAATGCACCTAAACATGTCCGCCTGTTCTGTCTGTCCATCTGCCTGTTTTTTTAAAGATTTCGAATACGTTATTAGACATGCTTATCTATCTATTCTAATACAATCAATTTTTTCGTTAATTTCTTTCCATTACCCTGTGATCCGAGAAGTGTAAAACTGCTCTACTGAATTTTTACCCGCATGCGCATGTCTTTCGCTGCATCTGTCAATGTTAGAAACACACGTTTTACGCTTGATAAGAAAAATATATAAAAATATATATATATATATAAGGCATCCGTCGTTGTTAGTGCGTTAGAGGAGGTAGAAAGCAAAAGGCAAATATTTCAGCTTCAACTTCTCAGCTGCAATTCATTTAACACAAGTATTCTTGTCGTAGGGCTTGCGAGTTAGTTCAAAATTTTCATGGAATTGAAATTTTTTTTGCGGATAATGAATTTTTTCTCACATCTTCTAAAAGTTCGAAAGCATCTGCATCAAGCAAAAGTTGTACAGAAGAGAAGAAGAGTTTACAGTAGTTTGTCCTCTTAAATCGAAAGAGAACTTAGAATAGCGCGACATTCGAGAATCTATCTAATGTGACATATGACTGCAATTGATTTACTCTTAAGATATATAGAATGAAATATGTTTACATATCTTTACATATATATATGTATGTATACACATATACGAAAATGTGCATAAACCTATGTACATGTATATATGCATGTATATTTATATAAACCTATGTGTATATATATGTATTTATATATGTGTACAAATGTGTGTGTACCTATGTATATATACATATATATATACATATATATATAAATGTGAACATTTTTTCAGCCATTACTCTTACACATATTTCAACACTCGATTGTTATGAATTATTCATACACATTATTAATAGGAAGAAGAGAAGATATTTATTTATGGGCGTAACTATCCAATTCATTGCCTCCGATATATACTTCCTTATATTACTTACTATCCTCTATATATATAGATATACATTCTATACATAATTACTATTATTATTGATAATTAATGAAGTGTTTTATTTGTTTAAATGTTTGCAGAAAGAAAAATCATTGAAAAATATTACAAAAAAAAAAATAATAAATAAATAAATAAATAAATAAAAATCTAAATAAATTCTGAATGTTATACTTTTAAAGTAAAAAAAAAAAAAAAAAGAAAAAGAATTTTCTGAAAATTTCTTATCTATGTTCCCGCTTACGAAACAATGAAAAAGAGGTCTTTTTTTTAAATATATTTTTTTCTGTTCATTTGTTCCATTTATACCAAGAAGTCGTTATCGAAATTGTATAACGCTCCCCATTAGTTTTTTTCGAGTATAGAGTGATCGTTGAGATGTTTACAGGTGTCACTAGTCATTAGTAAGAGACACGTCAGAAAGTTTTATTGTTGTGACCATTTGCCCTATTGTAAAATGAAGAAATTTTATAGAAAATCGTAAAAACTTTAACAAGACAACAAATTGTTCTCGTCTATGGCTAATAAACGGTCACAACACTAGAAATACGTCTGTCAGTCTAAACTAATGGTAATTGCTCTCCTGTGATTCTAATGCTTTCAAATTAATTGCTAAGAACTATTGCCCTTGGTTTAGATGATGGCCTTTCGTTTCTGGCTCGGTTTTTCTGGAACTTTTTCATGAATACTTGCTCTGCTCAAATTTCATTGTCGACATTGCGTCATAAATTGTCTTATTGAAGATATTCTTTCACGTCATTCATACAAGGGAAGCAGCTTTGTACACAATTTCCGGATTTGTAGCTGTTAGCTCTTAAGCCTATAGAATGACAATAGACCTTCTACGTCAGGGTCAAGTTTAAACATATTCCTTTCAGGGTATCCCTTATACTCATTGTATATAATCAGTATATGATTAAGTAAAGTAAGTTCATTTTTTGTCGCACTACCTTTTACAGACATTCAACGTCCTGTCACTTTGATTTTTTTAATTGTCGATCAGTATGTGATGCAGTAACGATAATTATTAATTTTTATTAATTAATATGATTCGTTGAAAAAAGTACGACCTAATGTTAGCGTAAATTGTTGCGACTTCGTAGAAATATGTTAAAATGTGAAAGGTCTCGAAATTTTTTATCTTTTATTAATCTACCTCAGGCTAAGCATACATGGCAAGCTTGACGAGTCCACGGGTCGTAAGCCTTCACATCATTTAAAAGGTCTCGAAAGAAGACTACCTTCCCATACAACTCACTATTGAATGCCTCCCTATAGCTATAGAACATTTCTTATCGCATTTTGTCGAAGCGAAATAAAATCCTTTCCCATTAAGTGATCAATTGTTATACCCATCATCGAAGGATGAGGGTTTGCAAGGCCCAGAAGTAAGCAACAGAGACCTCACGAAAGTATACATATATTCTTGATCAGTATCAAATTGTAAATCGATTTAAGCATGTCCCTCTGTCCGTCTGTGTAATGTCTGTCGTAAATATTCTCCTGGCAGCGTCGACTTTAAATTTAGCAAACGCATTGAAAGTTCTTGCATGCAGGTGGTTATTGAAAATGGGGTCGATTTGGCCCATTTTTAACATCAACCGGTATTAAACCGGTTAAACCGAACTTGCGATGTTTCTGCCAGGAGAATTTTTAAAACTGATGTCGAAAAGACGGGCAGACGGACATGCTGAAATCAATTTAGAATTTAATGCCGATCAAGAATGTGTATGTAGTTTAAGCGATCCCAGATGCTTCCTTTTGGGCGCTGCACACATTGCGACGAAACGAATATATATATATATATATATCGGTGATAGGTATAAATATAACATTGTAGTAAGGGTAAAGTCGTGAACTTTTCTTTAGCATGATATGACACCGAACTTGGTTGACTTTTAAAAGATTAATTTGAAAGATTGAAGGGAATGCAACCTGTGTAAGTGGATTCATCTCCTGAGTTATATTTTGTTAATGTAGGCACGTTTCCTAATATATTGCCATCTCACATGAAGAAATTCTTAAACGCACGATTCGCATATAGAAGATCGATCGATCGACCATTCACTGCGATGATTGTGGAGCGTATGCTATGAGTTTATGATTTGCTAAAGATTTGCTCAACTTCGTTAAATACTTTCCTGTGCACTAATGAAAAAATTAATGTCTCTAATGTTGTTCATATATGTGTTGCTATTTTGTATGGCAGAGATATGAGTCTTTGTATGCTTTATAATAAAAGAGTTAATAGCTTTTTTTAAAATTTTTTTTTTTTTCTCATTTTATATATAAAAAAAATTAATTTTTTTTTTTTGATCTTTTTAATAAACATATTTACATATTTCTTATCATATATACGTATAAATTGTCTTTTAATTGAAAACTACCATTTTTTTATTATTAAAGTCAAACCATAAAACAAAGGATTTAAAATTCATTAAATAAACCATACATTCAACTAAAAATTAAATGAAAATGTAAGTACATACTAATAATGCTAATGAAATTCTTCAAAAATCCTAAAGGCATGCTCCGCTTACTCATTATTACTAACGCCATAACCATAACGGATATGAACGGACTATAGTTAAAAGGCATAACAGTATAAGGCTACTTTCTGTTTCTTTCTTCGTTCTTTTTTTTTTTTTTTTTTTTATGTAATGATTTTAGGCGTTAGGAGAGCTTTCAACTTCTTAATTATGACCCATAGGATCGGAACTCTATGTTAAATCGCTTCATTCAATGAAAATTACACAATTTTTATGGAATATATTCTTGGTGCACTCGGTGATTGACTGGTTGGTGGACTGGAGGAACATGAAATATATTCCAAGAAATGCGACTCATTTTCATCTGCCTGCCTGATTACTGAGCAAAAAAAAAGAAAAGTGAAATTTTCCGTATTTGGGGTTTCGATGAACCCATGATAAACAGTCAATCGAACAATGTCTCGTACAAACATGACAACTCACAGCTTAAAGTGACTTATTGTCGCTCCGTCCCGCATAATTAGAAGGCGCCGTAGCTTTTCGAAAATACGACAAGTTTGACTATTTGACTGGATTAACGAACAATATTGTGTGACTTTTTTTTTTCATTAAAAATTGATCCCGTGAGTAGCAGATCTATTGCCCGATTCACTTAAAATGACGTTTCTCGTTGGGAGACGCTATACGTATGAGACAAATGGATGCATTTTTTCCATCTAGTTATTATTCCGGAAGAAGAAGAATTTTTTTATATAAAATTGACTTAATTCTTTCTATAGCCACAATTACTATGCGGCTTCCACAAGGCATCTCGAATTTGTACAACAATTAAGCTAATCTTGAGTCTTTGCCCATTGTCGACATACGGACAGATGGTTTCGAATAAAATTGCGAATTGTATTTGCAAAGAACTTTAATAGGCTCGCAAACAAGCCGTCAAGCCGACAGGCAAAAGAGAGCTTCAAATTTTAATCACATGGCGATTCATAGGAGATATTAATCGAAAACTTGGAGCAAATATTTACTTTCGATTTGTTGAAGTTTCAAATTCATATCGCCAGCATAACTGTAAGAGATGTATATGTGCTAAAATAAAACTGATCTGACAAAGACTTAACGCGACTGCGGTAATTAAATAAGAAAAATTAATTCGTCTTAGGGCAAAACTCTGATATCTGTTGACCTACGAACTTGACGCTTATTGTGATCGGAAATTTCAAACTTCTTTTATAAGATGTATAAGGAATGACAAGGAGGCGCGATCGAATTAATATGACGCACACAGACTCATAGTCTCTTCTGTTGATCAAAAATTTACATACATAAAGTAGAGATCTTCTGATTATGTATGTATTTTATATATCGATCACTCACGAAAAGTGTTCGCGAGAAACCTTGATTGTAACGTTCATAATTAGCGAAAAACTTTTGAGAGATTTCCGGAAATGGTGAGGCGGCGTGACGAAGGGAGACAATCAATATCTAAGGTCTCTGCTTCGAAACGTTCAGTAATAGACATAAGAGTATATCTGGACGCCTGTCCATTTTATCAACTATAGTGGGTTGTTCGAATTGTTACCTTAGTTAAGAGTCATAATAGAAAACTGATGCGTACGTCAGTCAAAACTGAACGTAATCTATCCGTAATGAGCATGAATAGTTTTCCTTAATTTTGTTGCTGTTGTATCTTATCTGCTTTGAGCAGATCTACTTCATGAGAATCTGTATAGAAATTTCTTATGCTTGTCAGCCTCAAGAGTATATTTTTATGCCTTTTAAGCTACGAACCGAAAAATGAAATAATGAAAAGCAACTGAAGCAAAAAAAAGAAAAAAAAAAAATCATTTCTTTTAATTTATTGTTTATACAGCTACCGCAACGAAAACGTTAAATGCCCCATCAACAATCGGTTTAATAAAATCGAAATCGGGTTGTTTCGGTTTAATGACGTCGGATTTGAATAATGAATTGAGAAATCGTTTAAAAAGTTCAGAACATGCTACGGTCACAAATCTGCGTAAATCGTGTACGACAAGTGATACGAAATTATCATTAGAAACGGATCAGACGGCGACGGCGACGGCGACGACAACTTTACATGATGATACCGTAAGTTTAGTGCGTAATCTTAGCAGTTTGGGTAAACTGCCGACAGAGCGTCGCTTAGCCTCCTCGTCGGGTGGTGATGGTAACGATAACGAAACCGAGATAGCATCAACATCGGAGGGTGAATCATCGGGAGGTCGTGAAATATCAGAAATTATTAAAAATAGTGCCATAGCACGTAGACGTAAATTAGCGGATGGGTAAGTTTCATTTATTTATTGTTTCTTCTATTCTTTCCTTCCATTTTCTTCTTCGTTCTTCTTTGTTTTCTTATTAAAAATTTTAACAAAAAAAAAAAAAAGAAAATAATAATAATAATAATAATAATATATATATATACATATATAAAATAGAAAATTTAAATATAACTATATATAAATAACACCTTTTATTTTTAAAATATATTTTAAAAAATATTTAGACAAATATTGTTTTTACAAATTTCTTACTAAACAATAAATAGTATTAATAAAATAAAAAATGAATAAATAAATAAATAAAAAAACAACCAAACACACACACACACACACACTAATAATTGTAAACATTGAATTTGCTTTTGATTGTATTTTACATAATTACATTTTAATAATTTACATAATTAAAAAAACGAATGCTTTTTTTGATGATGATGATGATGATGATGATGATGATAATGATGATAATGATTAACCATAACAGAGAATGAAAATAAAAAGAAAAAAAAAAAAAATGCAAAATGAAAAACAAAATAAAATTGTTTCTAACAAAAGTTTGTATTTGAATAACACGACACGTGTAAATCCGCCGCTTAAAGAGTATACTTATATACATACATATGTACACACACATATATATATATATATTGCGAGGACGTTTCCGTCCCTTTCCGTGGCTGAGGAAGCTCAGCGGTCCAGGGGAGGAAAATAACGCAAGAACATTTCTATTTGTCTGCAGGGACTTACTCCTTTCCTTTATTAGTTCTATATTTTATTACACTTGGTGAATTTCAGTAAAAAAATCAAAGGTATGACAAAACCACAGTATCGAAAGAATTATCAATTTCAAATCCGAGAGCTAATACTCGGCCATTCGGCTTGAGAGCCTAACTCTGACTTATCGGCTCGAGTGGCCAACGACGACTCTCCTAAAACTGCACTTCTCTATCCTACTCATAACCTATACAATTCTTATTCTATTCTATTCTATCCTATCTTAATCTATTCCTATTCTATCTTATGCTATCCCTAATCTATTCCTAAGCTGTCTCTTATTCTATTCCTAATCTATTCTTACTCTAGCACTTCCCCCTCCCCAGAGACGGAGACTCCGTGGGGCCAAAACGAGGGTACGACTTTGAGTCCTCACAATATATATATATATATATATACAAATATATATATATCTTCACTTTAAATTCGTATATGAGATTAGAAATGCATCTCTTCCACCAAAATACCTGAATCGATCATGTGAAGTCCTTAAGGCAATCTCGTTAATTCTGAATAGAGAAAAAGAGTTTCACCAAATTTTGAAGCTCACATCGCGATCACTGATTATATCACTTGATTATAAAAAATTCATTCCGATTAACGATAAATTGTCTTTTTTTTCATTTCTTCGTCACGAGGCAGTGGTGTACTGCGTCTGATATTTGCGTAGCGGCGTTAGTTCTTAGTTGTTGTCAAAATGCGAAAGAAGATTTTTGAGTTCTTTTTTTTTACTTTTACCTCTGCGCGCTTGACTACGGTGTCCGTCTCTCTGGGAACGTCACCTGCGTTGCTTTCTTTGGCTGAACGACATTATTCGGCGTTTTTTTAATAATCCTCTGCATAATTCGATTCGGGTAATAAAGCGACTCAGTGACCTTGACCATAATAACCGAGCGGCCGCCGAAAGTTATGTCAACAGAGTTTTTTTTGTTCCCGTTTAGGGACTGGAATGTACTTATACTAGTCGTATCGATATTTTCAAGACTCACCTTAAACACTTGCGTTGTATAAGAAATATCTCTCGTCTGGTATTGATAGTATTCGTAATTTTCACGGCAAGGCACAAGCCACTAAGCTATGAAAATAAAATGCTTTAACCTCAGACAAGACGAACGACTAAAGGCTGCCGAGTGATATATCAACAGGATATTTTTATACCCATCACCGCAGGATGAGGGGTATGTATATTCGTTTTGTCAAAACGTGTGCAGCGCCCAACGCAGCACAATCTATATGTATTCTTGATCAACATCAAATTCTAAATTGATTTAAACATATCCGTCCGTTCGTCCATCTTCGTAATGTTTGCTGTAAACATTCTCCTGGCAGAAACATTGAAAGTTTTTGCATACAGATTAGTATTGAAAATGGGGCCAAATCGGGCGAAAGACACGCCTACACCACCACGTAAACTGAGAGCATCTATGCTTTCCAAAAGGAATAAAAAATTGATTTTTTGCTCATAAATCATAGCAGATAAATAAATGTACAAAAATCTCAATGCATATTCTATGGGCGATGCTGTCGTACCTGTGCGCAAAGATGGAAAAAATTGACTACGCCTACTCAATATTATAGCGAATCGAAATTGCATTTTTTTTTTCAATATTTTTATAAGGCGCAGAAACAAACTTCAAAAAACCGATCAATTACATAAAATCTTGCGTCAGTTTGAAATTTGGAATGCACCTAAAGGTGCCCGTTTATTCATCTGCTTATCTGTCTGTCGGCGCAGCTGTAAAGTTTGATAACTTCAAGTGCTTCCATTCCATTAATCCGCTTTTACTTAGTTCGTGTCCAAAATCGCTCTTGCTTTGTATCCAAAATATCAATCAAATAAACATACATTCTGGATTATATTTTGATCATAATTCATGCAACTTGCCGCTTCTAGATTGTATTTCGATCATAATTCATGCAAGTTACCGCTTCTGGATTGTATTTTGATCGTAATTCATGCAAGTTGCCGCTTCTGGATTGTATTTCGATCATAATTGATGCAAGTTGCCGCTTCTGGATTGTATTGTGATCATAATTAAACGCAAGTTGCCGCTTCTGGATTGTACTTTGATCATAATTCATGCAAGTTACCGCTTCTGGATTGTATTTCGATCATAATTCATGCAAGTTACCGCTTCTGGATTGTATTTCGTATCATAATTCATGCAAGTTGCCGCTTCTGGATTGTATTTCGATCATAATTCATGCTAGTTACCGCTTCTGGATTGTATTTTGATCGTAATTCATGCAAGTTGCCGCTTCTGGATTGTATTTTGATCATAATTAAATGCAAATTAAAAATAAATGGCGTTTGTTTTTTGCTTTCCATTTCTTACAAAGCAATCCATGGTATAAAT
>CCAG010022398.1:0-25977 GCA_001077435.1 Glossina morsitans morsitans
CCGGCAACAAGATCACGCCAGAGAAATGGCGGCAAACTTCTCCACCGAACAGCATAAATTTTACGACGATTATTTCGAACGCTTTAATCAACATTTGAAAATAATAAGCGGATTTAAAGCGCCAAATCAAATGCAAGACCGAGAGTTGTTAAAGAAATTTGAACATGCATTAACAAACGCACATCCAAAACCTTTATATATCCACGAACCTTGGCGGTAAGTTCTCATCAAATACACATTAAAAAACGCGCCTTAAAAAAGTTCAAACCTAAACATGATTTCAGCTACAAGATTTATCGTTTACTTAGTCAATGGTGTCCACCCGTTATAATGGATTTGTTAATCTTAAAGTTTGTGGACATGCCAACTTATCATCAACCAACTGAAGAGCAGGAAGAGTCTCTCAAAACGAATTCTTTAAAAATTGAAAAGTCTTGAAATTCGTATGCCTTTTTCGTTTTTGTATTAATAACTAAATAAATATGGGTTTAATTTCTCAGGATGATAATATAAATTACATAATATATATAAAAGAAAAAAGAAAAAAAAAACAGAAAACTAGATTTACTTTTAAACTTTTCTGCGTTGATTACGAAAAATTTAAAAAGAAAATGAATGAAAGTTTAATCGTAATGTAAATTTTGGGCGGGCAGGGGATTTGGATTGTTCCAACCATCATCTAAAGCATCCCGTGAGCCTCCTCTACCTAAAGCAGCCATTAAGTAAATGAGTACCACAAACGCTAAAACGCCACTAAGCACCAAAAACCATGTACGTCTCCACGGCGGTCTAGAGGAAGGAGCATAGAAACGTCGTGACCATCTAGAGAAAATTTCCGTAGTAGTGCGTCTAGCGTATTTGTTATCATCTCGATCAGTGCCACCAATAGGAGATTGACGGGCCAACAATGGTCGACGACTGCTAGCTACAATGTGCAAAAAAAAAATTATTTTTTTTGCAAATCGTTTGCAAATTTTAAATACCTTGTACATCTGCATTGGAAGGCGGATTAAATGCATCCATTAATAAAACGGAATGTGGACTTTCATTTTTCATATTAATATTATTAAAAGCACCATTCGCCTTCAAACGTTCCGTGTTACTGCTATGATGGACTTTTGTTACACCGCCCACAGCTGCAGTGGTAGGCGTAAACGTCTTACTAGTATTAACCATTGCCGATGAAGTGAACATTTTTGTTTGTGGTATAGATTCTTCGCTGAGCTGAAAATCCAAATCTCTTAATACCAGAACAAGTAACATTTTTAAAATCGTACCAAATCTAGACCTAAACCATTACGACCCCAATTAGCTTTAGAGAGCTGTTGTTTTAAAGCGTCCCCAACTGGCGACACCAAATTGGAAACGGGAAAGATTTCTGTTTTACAAGTGGGACATTGGTGACCACAAGGTGCGGTATTTCCCGGCAAAGATGACTGCCGAGCATTTAAGCATTCCCAGTGAAAAACATCTAAATTGTAAAAGAAATTATTCGAGCGCCCTTAACTCACCCAAAACGTGAAGAGGTTCACTTACGATAACAAACCAAACGCACACATTCACCTTCTTCCAAGCCGGTAGAGCACAACGTACAATTGGCCACATAATCTGAATCTTTAAGCCATTGAAGATATGACTGAACTATGCACTGCAATTTGTTTTGTGTTAACCAATGATTATATTAACATGTAAAACATTTAATATACTTTCGGATGATTTTGCACCATGCAATGCTCGCAGACATTAACCCGATGCTCAAAACAAAACTGATTAGTGACTTGGCGTTTAGGACATTTACACAAACCCATTCCTAACCGCTACATAGACGCTTCCTTTACTCTTTAATAATTATTATTTACAATTATTATATTTAGTTTACTATCACTATAGATAAATTCCTAAAAGAAATAAAAAGTATCACTTGCTCTCTAACAAAGAAATTTCGTTTTGACAATTTACACACACTTCTTATTGAAAGATGACGAGCCACGTACATGTCATGTTTGCGGTTGCCAACCCCGAAAACTAATGCCCCATTTTATGGATATAACTGTTAGCGACAAAAACTCTTATTTATTATCATTAGTCGTGCCTAAACTAACTTTGTTAAGTTTTAAGATCAATCCAACCAATCTTTCATGTATTGACATTTTACGGGCGTAACTGCTCCTATTTTTGAGCAATTTTTAATAACCGGGCATCGGCCACAAGGCATTTGTATTAATCCAGCTGGAGGCAAGGGTGACTCAATAGCTCTGTAAACATACGCTCCATCTGATACAAGTATTCTTTCAGCTTTCCCATCATAAACTACAGTTTTGAGTATGGTTTCCAAATCATCTTCATCCAAATTAACCTGCAACGGATCATATGAAAAGTCTGCTTTAATATTTAAGACTTTTGAAGTTACCTTACTGATGCCCACGTCTGAAATGTATTTATGAACTTCTTTTACGGAGCAGCATGATAGCTGCCTAACGGCGAGTGGACCATCTCGTCTTTCTTCCGCTTTTTTACGTTTCTCCTGTAAAAAGCGTAGACACTGTTGATTAAGGACATCGACAAATTCCGCTTCAAAGTCTTGATCTTGATACCATGCGCCACCAGAAACTGAACGATCAGGTTCTAAATTGTATAACATGTATACCTTTTTTTTGCTGGCCTAAAATTACGCATGAAATCATTTGGATTGTTTTTCTCGTTTTCTCGTCGTTTTGTCTTACGTTCACGGATTTTACTGCTTTGATAAGCTTCTTTGTTTCCAAATTTTTAAGTATTTTATTCAGTTGAGTCATATTTAGATTTGATTGCAAACGTATATCTCGTATCCAAATGCCCTTATTACCACCTTCTTCAATTATACCGTAAACAATTTTCTCTTCATTATCGGCGTCTTTTGGTAAAACGCTCTTTTTGGGTTCTTTTGAACGATAATACAGCTTATAAATAAGGAAGTAATTAATATATATTGTATACATTATGATATATGGTATATACTTTCTCGCCTTTCTTTAATAATTCTATTGTTCCCTGCTGTAATAATTTATTAAGCCCTGCAAGATGCGACTCGGGTGTAATATCCGGTAAACCTTTCAGCAAGTCGTCATTGCTAGCTCCTGCCGGTATACTTTGAATCAAAGCCAATAACTGATGTGAAACATCATCGCCGTTACTCATGATGCTTGAAAACACAAAAAGGATGTTTTTAATCAATCATGAAAAAGCATAGAAAAAGTTACTTTCTTCTTGAGTCGAATTCCGAATATATAGCAGTAAAGGCGAGTCTCAATTATAGGCATAGAGCAAATTTTCCATTAATATCTTCTTTGGATTACAAGGACCTTTTCGGTCCCCTTCGAGGTATTTTCGCAAATCGACTATTTTCAAAATTACTCTTCAAGTTACCACAGAATGAATCTGCCATTATCCACTAGCGGCTGTGCTTTGTTCGAAATCTGTACAGATTTGGGTAGAAAATTTCGCGTAAAACAACGAAAATTTACATAGATTTAGCAGCAAAAAGCTTGGCGTTCTTAATTTCCATTATTCCAGTTTTTTGAATTAAAATCATATGTTCTTCTTTACAAGTTTTAAGTTTACTGAAAAAAAACAGTTTTTTTCCAAAAATGGTACGCTATTGGTTCTTTGGAATTTTTTATCTCCCCAAGAAAAACCAGTGACACTACAAACTTTCGATATTAATCTTAGTAATTAGTATTGTATATAGATATAACATTTTATGTGATAAATCTATATAAGTTCCGATTCGAACGAATAAAAAAATCCTTACTTTCAAAATTAGTAAAAACTATACAGATAACGCAGTTTATATGCGGCGCCTAAAGCGTTAAGAAAACACATGATTTTGTTTTTTCCTCTTACAAACGTCAATTTGTTTGGCGAAGCGGCATAAGCATCATCACCACAAAATTACAAAGTTTCTTAGTTATATAAACAATATTTGGTCCTCAGTAAAAAATGTCACTTACCGATGATGAAACTGAACCGACGGATTTTCAGAAATTCGGCGAAAATAATTTTCAACGCATCCGAGATAAAATAACAAAGGTAATCGCTCGCGACACTGCAAATATGCAAATGTTATTTTTCACTTAGTTCTTAGAGTGGCCATTCTTCTGTTCAGCGAGAATTTATGTTCAGTATTGCTAACGGTATAGTATATCGAAGCATCTTTTGTTTACTGCAGTTTGTCATATATATTGTAATATTCATCAGCAGTATTAGATTGGTGCTATTTACCCAAACTTAAATATTAAAAAAAAAACAGAACAAGTTTTAAAGTGAGCAAACGAATTTGCTAGTTTTGTTTTCCCTATATTTACACATACTCTAATTAGAGGACACCGAATGATTCATACTTTTCTTTCATAGATGAGTTATGCAGACGGCGCAGCTAACGGCGAAGAAAGCGCTTTTCAAAGTGCTTTTGATCAAGGTTACAAAGAAGGCTTAAAAGCTGCCTTTGAAATAGGTAAATTTAAATATTTCTTCAATCATTTGGATGATAAACTGAGTCCAGAGGATTTGGTAAGAGAAAAACAAAAGTACCTGAGCATGAATGTTAAAGGAGCTGAAGAATCTAAGCAATTCTTTTCCTTAAATAACAGAGAAGAGAATGTGAGTGAAATTTCTGAAAAGCAACAACAACACGTGGACAGTTTACTAGCAAAATTCAAGGCCGAAGTTCCGAAGGTTGTAGATTTATTAAACGCGACTTGAATTTTTTTCAATAAAGACTTAAACAGATTAAATTAATAAATTTAATATATTTTATATTTGATAAGGACAAAGAAAGTAATGCTTTATAAGTAAAGGCCTTCAGGAGTCCCTTCTTTTTTGCGATACAGCACGCTTTCCTTGGATTTTTTGAAATCTTCATTAGTAACTTTCATACGACGCTCACGCAGAGCCATTAAACCAGCTTCCGTACAAATAGCTTTAATGTCAGCGCCAGACAAGTCATCTTTTGCCATAATAAGTTCACTGAGATTGACGTCTTCAGCTAAAGTCATACGAGATGTGTGTATATTGAATATACGTCGTTTTGTTTTCTCATCCGGAAGAGGGAATTCAATCTTGCGATCAATGCGACCAGGACGTATAAGGGCAGGGTCTAAAGTTTCTATACGATTTGTTGCCATTATTACCTTTAAAAAATAAAATTTACTCCAAATTCTCCTTAAATGAATATTAATCAATTATAAAATCACCTTAACATCTCCTCTTGAATCGAAACCATCCAACTGATTTAGAAGCTCCAACATAGTCCTCTGAATTTCTCTCTCACCTCCTGAATTTGAATCATAACGTTTTGTGCCTACTGCATCAATTTCATCAATAAACACTATGGAAGGAGCATGCTCTTCAGCTACACGAAATAGTTCTCGGACTAATTTTGGACCGTCGCCCAGATATTTCTGTATTAACTCGGACCCCACTACTCGCAAAAATGTGGCTGATGTCTGATTGGCCACAGCTTTCGCCAAGAGTGTTTTGCCAGTTCCCGGAGGTCCATAAAGAATAACTCCTTTGGGTGGCTTAATACCCATTTCCTCATAATATTCTGGATGTGTAAGTGGCAATTCCACGGATTCCTTAATTTCTTGAATTTGCGTGTCCAACCCACCTATGTCGGCGTATGTTTCCTGCGGCGCCTTTTCTAATTTCATTACTGTAACCATAGGATCAGTATCATCGCTCAATACACCGACCACAGCGTGAACTTTATGATTCAAAAGCACTGAGCAACCTGGTTCTAATTGATCTTTATCAACGAAGGATAGAATGCTTACGTAGTGCTCCGAACCAACACTAGTGGATACTATAGCGTGATTATCATCAATGATTTCCTCCAAATTTCCTACTGACATTGGGGTTCCACGTAAGTCATCGACCTTCGAACGTTCTTCTTCATTTTTTTCATCTTGTGGTTTTAATCGTTCTTGATTTCTAATGAACTCATCCTCCATCATAAGATAATCCTTGATTCGTTCAAGTTTCAATAACTTTAAACGACATCTAGTATGAGGTGTGACTTGTGGCAACTTCATAGCGGCGTCGGGACCCTTTACGCGACGTTTCTTTTTACCAACGCGGGTAGGAATTGGAGGCTCATATTTCTTCTTTTTGTCTTTATCATCTTTCTTATCTCCCGAAGCACCCTGAGCCGATTGATTTTGACCCTTTCGAATAATAAAATTTTATTGTTAATAATTTACGTTTGTTAGTTGAGAAACTTTACCATTATTGATAGACTATTTGCAAAATTTTTCGCAAAAAACTGTCAAATTTCTTTAATAAACCAAATATCTTGCAAACTAAACTTTCTGTTTAGTAGAAATGTTTTTACCAGTCATGCCGAAGCAGTCAGTATTGCCAAGTAAATATTACTTTGTGGAAACTACTGACAATAAAGATATGACACAATGAGGCGTTATTCCTATTTTCCACTTGTGACTTCAATTTTGGCGACTTTTTATAAAAGTTTATGGGAATTAGTATATCGTATGGTTTTCCATATATATGTACAAGTAAAACCAAAAGAAAACTCCATACAAGAAAAGTTAAAGAAAGTTTATTTTGAGAAATGAAAATTAAGCGATAGAGTTGAAGTATGAAATTGTCAATTGAAAGGCAAAAAATGTTCATAATTATGGATGAGTTAATACACAAATGTATATTTAAAGTATTTTTATACTTACATTTTCTGTAAAACGATGAGGTAGCGCGGCTGCTCATTGTGTTTAAATTAGAACGAAAGTAGCGTCTCATTATGTCAATCTGCGAATTGATATTATTAATAATTTTGCAACAATTTAAATATACTTCAATTAATTTTTAGAAGATACCGATTACTTTCGACAATTTTTGTAATTATGAATGTGTTGAAATTTATTTATTTATTTATTTTTATATAGTACAGTTTTCATATGTTGAACTTTAACAGAATGTTTCGTCCGGTCACCGAAAATACTTATTTATATATAAATGTTGCGAAGTTCAATCACCCCTCGAATCTTTTTCATTGTTGATATATAAAAATAATTAGTAATCACTGTATTTCTTATAATAATTACAAGAACAGTTCCGATAATGCAGCTGTCATTCGTTTTAAGACGGTTTTCTAAGATTTTTACATCTTCCCTTGTGCGTTATGAAAAAACTAGTCAAAAGGTGAAGAAAGCAACTTAGGTAGCGATGTACAAATTGGAAAAAAAAAAGTAAATTAGAAATTTTGTTTTAATACATTAAATATTTACACTAATTTCCGATGCGCTCTCTTCCTTGTACAAAAAATTCTCTCATTATTTGCAACCATTTTCCTTTAATTAACTTTAGGCAAAAGCCAAAAAATATTTTGAAATAATCTTGGTCGAAAAAATAAAAAGTACTTTTTTGAAAATTGGGTATAATTCTACGTTTTGAAGATGTAAACAAAATTGACGATTAATATGTGGTTTTTTCTTGATAAGGGAAGTGCTGTTTTGCTTTGGACATCATTTTCTGTAGAAACATGTGGGCGAAAATTCTCCCTTTCTTCAAAACGAGAAAGTTTGAGATTTAGATTGCCACAAAGATCTTTTCTTTAAGAGAAGTGAGAAAAAAATTGTGAGCAAAGACAATGCAGAAAATATTAAATAAAGCACGCCGCCCCATTCTGTGCGACATACAATATCGACTATTTTATTTCTGTATTTGAAATATGTGGTATGTATTTCAAAACTTCAAATGAAAAATAAAATTGTAAATATGTAAGAAAAAATTATGAGAATTCTTTTTTATGTTATGTGATAAAATATAATAAACCTGGCAATACTAGCGAATGCTGATTGCGTTGTTGGATTTGCACCGAATAAAAAAAGGGAGAAAATTCAATTACATGTACTACAATTTCTAAATAATACGATAATAAGCTTGAGTTTCTTATTTGAGATTGAGAGGTGATTATTTGGAAACTTCTTTGTAAATTTTTCTAATAATAAATAGTTCTATTATAGTAGATCTAGAAGAAATAATATAAAAATACAAAAAACTAGAAAAGTCGAAAAAAGAAGTGAAGTGTATCCCACATACGAATAGAAAAAGAAAAAATCGGAGCAGAATATAAGCAATGGCCGAAGTTGAAAAAATCTCTGCTGCCATAGTGAAAACAACTTTAGTGACAGCTGAAAGTTTAGTTACGAGCGGAGGTGATGGAAAAGGTGTTGATATTATCAAAGGTAATAGTGGATTACCAACATCCGTCGAACTAGAGCCATCCCCTGTGCAAGAAAAGTCTAGCAATTCACATCCTCATGACTCAGAGTACGATACGGCTAGTGATTTGGAAGGGGACGAGGAATATGACGACGAGGACGAAATTGATGATAGCCTCACTGAAGATGATACAGACTCGGATGAAAACGATGATGTGGTTGATCTTGATGAAGCTAGTCGTGTACAGGATAAGGAAGGTGAAGCTCAAAAAAAAGTTGATGAGGATCGAAGTAATCCTCAGTATATACCCAAAAGGGGTACTTTTTATGAACATGACGATCGCACCGCAGAAGGTGAAGTAGAAAACATAAGTACTGATAGTCAACAAGGGGCTGAAGGATGTGCTTCTGGTACAGCCCCATCAGCTGTGGGTAGCGGCGGATCGAAGTCTATCCAAAGTCCAACAATTTCAGCAGCCTCAAAGGCGATGAAAAATTGGCAGCCAGCCTCAACTGTAGATCGATGGTCGCATGATCGTTTTGATCCCAAGGAACAAGCTCCAAAATCACGCTCCGAGCTAGTATCAGCTTACGGATACGACATTCGCACTGAAGATGCCCCACCGAAAGCACGTAGAAGACGTCGTTACGGACGTGGGCCTAACAAATATTCACGTAATTGGGAGGATGAGAGCGCTTATTTGAAGACCAATAATAAAGAGCGCCGACCACCCAAACCAACCGATTTTCCGGCACTCAATGAAAAGTCAACCAAATCGCGTAAGTCGCGAAGACCCCGTGAAGAAAAAGAAAACCGTGTAGAACGACGCCGAAAAGAGGGTAAATTCGAAAAAATGGAAAAGCCATCGATTGCTGGTCACCGCGCAAATCCCTCTGATGATAACAAAGAACGCATGGAAGACAGATTCGACAACAAGCATAAGAATAACTTTAGAGGTCAAAGTGGTCGCCAAGTACCCATGGAGTTCAAGCAAAAGCAAAGAAAACCTAATCAAAACAATGCTCAACAAGCACCAGTTGTTAATAATTTTAATAACCGCTTGGATCTATCAAATCAACGTGAACCTAACTCGAGCAATACCCACCAACAGCAGCATACGCAACAACAACATCAGAACATTTTAAAACATGGTCAGACCGTTAACAAACATCAACCGAACCAATCGCAACAACATACCGATGTTTACAATAATAACAGTAATGCTAACGTTGTCAATAAAAAGATTCATGAGCATAGTTATCAAACTATGCAAGCATCCCAACAAGAACAACATCAGCAAGCGCAGCCTATATTTAATCAGTTGAATCGCCAAACTATTCAAATTCCGAATAAAACTAGTACGACCTTGAACTTGTCACAACGTTTGCAATTGGTGCAGAATCGAAATGATCCCAGTCACGTTGGCAGTGTTCAAATGCACGCTTTAGCTACGCAAAATCAACATCAACAGCAGCAATCGCATATATTAAACTCACAGCAACCAAGCAGTTTAATGATGGGTACACAACAAGCGCAAACCGTTACTCAAGAGCAACGTGGTCCGCCAAAACGTTACTCCAGTTTAAGACGTTCGCAGCATGAGGCTCAGCATATAGCCGAGCAGCATCAACTACAGCAGTTGCATATGCAGACTCAGCAGCCGCAGCCCCAGTTAATACTTCCTGATCAGCATATGTTGCAAGCAAACTTGATGCAATTGTACCATCAAGAGAATATTCAAGCCCAGATGCAGGCTTTACAAGTTAGTCAAAGTTCCGCTGGCGCAAAGCAGCCTAGTTACGCCACCGTGCCCACGCCAAATGCATATCCTGCTGCCGCTCCAGCTCCGACAGCATACTATGTAACTTCTCCAGATGCTTATTCTGCTGCCACAACTAGTGCGCAGACTTCACAGTCCGGACCCTACGGTCAACAACAACAACCACCAAACTATCTGCCCCAAAATCAAACTTCTGGGGCCGCCTCATTGGCGCCCACTCAAACATCTGCTGCTCCTTATGGATCTGGAACGGGTGTTGGGGTAATTCCACAATCGGGTGCTGCGACAGGAACTCCCACTAACTATCAAAACTATAACACGGTGGGAGGCACCACGTACTTCGTGCCTCCTCCGGCTCAAGCCGCTGCACGCCAAGTCGTACTACCACAGAGACGTCCAACCAACGCGATACCTATACTGCCACCAACTGATAAAACCAAGCCACCTGCCCCTCAACAACAGCAGCGTTCAAATGAATCTAAAGAAGACAATAAGATTCCTGCAACCATTACCGTGTCTCAAGGCTTAGCGCCTCCCATTGGCAGTGCAGAAAATATTGATCGCATCATTGATAATATGTTTGTGCAGAGGCCGGCCTTCCAACCGCCAACTACAACTGTATCCTCAATCGCTACGCCATCGAAAATGGCGTCTAATGAAACTCTAACCGATAGTAGCAATATTTCCATTTCTGACAACAACTCACAGAACAATGAAAAATTTAGTAATAATCTTGCAAACGAGAATATATCAAAATCGAATTCGGTTGAAAGCAGTACTAATAACACGGTGGTCCCACAAGAATGAGAACTGGACTACTATACCCACAACGACCATCTGCACCATAATCTACATCCACTTCTCAATAAGAGAAAATATTTTTAAGAAAACTCGAAAAAAATGCAGTAATCATACGGGATGCGTATTATGAAAGTTGCTTATTCCGTTGAACAAATCTTCTTTTTTTAATTCTTGTTAATTATGGTACGTCATTCATATTGTTAATAATTTTAGATCGGGTGATAAATTTCATTTGCAACGACTTACAAAAATTATTAAGGAATAATGAAATCAAAATGTTAACGCTTTTTCCCTTTTTTTTATAATTGTGTTTATATGATTTTTCCTTTACTGTTTTCATGCATAGTTTTTGTTTCCATCTGAATTTAAAAAAATATTGAAGAGATTAATATATAATCGGATAAGAGAGAGGGAGAGAGGCGGTTATTTGAACAATTATTAAATCTTTAAAATTTCAAACAAATCAATGCTTAAATAAAGATAACAAATTTCAGCTAAACATCTTCGATCCACATTTTGCATTTAGGCTTGCCTTTTCTTCGGAAAAATGTTACAGTAGGAAAATATCGCTTCAAAAAACCGTATAGTAAATATTGAACAAAATCTCAATCCTATGTACATTTTTTTCAATCATATGTATTTTTAAAAACCTTACCCAAGACATTGAATCCATCTATGGTAGATTTGCTAGAAAGAAGAAGAAGATAGATATAAAAAAGTAGAAAATGGCAACACTGCTCATTGTTCTGACGAACTTTTTCGTAATCAGGAATTAAGATATTTTTGTGTTTAAATATAAAGGTTTAATTGCAGTGAAAAACAAATTAGTCAGCTTTGAATATGTCTATGTCTAAAACTACCAATACTTACAATCGCCAAAATTGGGAAGACGCAGAATTTCCAATCTTATGTCAAACATGTCTAGGAGACAATCCTTACGTTCGAATGATAAAAGAACGGTACGGCAAAGAATGCAAGATATGCACGCGTCCGTTTACTATATTTCGGTGGTGTCCTGGTGCTCGCATGCGTTTCAAGAAGACTGAAATTTGCCAGACATGCGCCCGTTTGAAAAATGTGTGTCAGACATGCTTGTTAGATTTGGAGTACGGTTTGCCTATCCAAGTGCGGGATGCAGCCTTAAAAGTGGTTGAAAATTTGCCACAGAGTGAAGTAAATAAGGAGTACTATATACAAAATATAGATAAGGAGCTAAAAGATACCGATGGAACTGAAGCAATTGGTGTAGTAGGAAAAACTTTAGCCGCCAGTGATATGCTTTCCAAGCTAGCTCGCACAGCGCCTTATTATAAACGTAATCGCCCTCACATATGCTCGTTTTGGGTAAAAGGTGAATGCAAACGTGGTGAGGAATGTCCATATCGCCATGATAAACCAAATGAACCAGATGATCCACTAAGTGAACAAAACATTAAAGATAGATACTATGGTCGCAATGACCCTGTGGCCGAGAAGATATTGAAAAGAGCTGCTTCGTTGCCAACTCTTGAACCGCCTGAAGATCGCAACATCACGACTCTATACGTAGGAAATCTTCCTGAGGATATAACGGAACCTATGATACGTGATAATTTTTATCAGTATGGCGAAATTCGCTCTATTGCTTTAGTGCCACGTCAGCAATGTGCATTTGTCCAATATACGAAACGATCGGCTTCGGAACTTGCGGCTGAAAAAACTTTTAATAAACTTGTGATTGGCGGACACAAAATAACAATTAAATGGGCGCACTCTCAAGCCAAACAGAGCGTAGCTAAGACGGATCGGCGTTTTGAAATTAATGCTATACCACCGCCGATGACTGCTAATAATCCAAATGATTTCTTCAATTTGCAACAAGAGCAAGTCACTGTTCTACCGCCTGGCATGAAATTACATCAAATACCACCAAGTCTTATACCTGCGTCCTCATATCAAATGTATTCGCAGGCATATGCCGCGCCTTATTCCATGCCATCGGGAGCAGCGGTTTTGAATTCTATACCACCTCCCCCGGGCAGCAGCGTCTCAAATCAAATTCATTATCCAAGCCAAGATCCTAGTCGTTTAGGAGCAATTAAAAAATAACCTGGCTAATTTAAGAATATGAAGAGTTTAAATAGAATTCGAATTTTAGTTTTATCGAATAAATGCTTTGGTTAAAAATTTCTACATATATCGATAACTATTTGAAAACAATTAGATCTACCTAGAAAAGAGTCTATCCATCTCTAGCTATAATCTCTCAAACCGTATATAAGAAATATATCCGTTCCGGCGTAAACCCTTGATAAACGCGATATTGCGAATTGTTTCGAATGGGCAGTGATGAAAATGTAAGTCTATATTATAAAACTATAAATGTTCGAAGAAATTTAAATTAGAATTGCTACATTATGACTTTTACACCACAGATGTGATAATATAAATTAGTTTTAAAAAAATGTATTTTTGTAGTTGTAGACGCACCCCACATTTCATCATTGTTTCACTGATTTCACTGATAATTATATCAAAGTAAAGAAGAGAACGGAACCTGCGACGGGTCGGAGGATGAAACGCCGATCTTTTCTTTGCCCGGGCCCTGCTTTGCTGTTGTGCCTGCGCAGTCCCCCTTTCCCGCGCTTTCGCGCGTACGATTACCAGCGCCGGGATTGGCTCATCCTCGTCTGACAAATCGAAGCTGTAAGCTTGATTACCATCCCAATCTTCTCTATTTTGCTTAAAATACGCCTGTCGATGGCATGACGTATGGTTTATGACGTTTCCTATTTCCGACTTCTTCGTACAGTTCGTCGATTGTCTTTTTTGAATTGATTAGAGCTTCGAAAATTCCAGGAATCAATTTACATTGCGCCATTTACTTCGTAATATAAAAAGAAATTGAAAATCTCATTGTTATAGTGATAGTTTGCTACTGAAATCGGGGAATAAAGTATATTTGGTTTCTGGTACATGAATAAAGTAATGATCCATGTAACGAGTGTTCTTATAAATTAATATCTCTTGCAAAATTGTATCTGTATCAACTTTCTTACTAATTATTAAGCGACGCACACCGTGTTGACCGTAACTAGACGACCTAAGACCATATCTTTGTGCAAATCTGGAAGAAGAATTATGTTAATTGCAATGTCAAGCGCGTAAATAAATTCAAATCAAAATGTACTCATGTAATAAGGCCCTTTCTTCTTTCGTGAAAGTGGGCTCAAACTGAAGTTCCCGGATATCGTCAGAATCCCTGTAATTTCTCATCAATTGTCCACAACATTTGCGGTCTAAATTGCTAAATTCATTTCCCAACCCAGTGCGATCATTTTTCAAAAGATAGCTGTAATAATAAGTAAAAGCTATATACATGAAATTTAAACAAATATGTTAAAACTTGCCTCACAGGGTCTTCTCGACCTTGTTGCTGCGAACCTAAACCTCCACCAGACCAGCCCATCATTTTCATAATTTTATAGCCCTTGTTAGATGAATCCAATTTTTTATCGTCGAGGGTATTTGTTTGCGTTTTAATAATCCCGCATATTAATTGATTGTTCGATTTTTCAATTTTGATGGTATCACGGTAAGGATTTTGCTAATAAAATTTTTACAAAAATACATTCCCTGTACTATTGCCTATTGCCATATTTGCAACTTACTTTAATGCTGTAGCAATGTTGCTGTAAAATTTCTAGGGCTTGTTTAAAAGCACTTGCTTTGCTTGCTTTTAGATTATCCTCGCAAGCGCCAGCCACAAAGACATTGTTTATGTAAATCTCTACCCCTCTTGATTGTTATAAGCAAAAGTTACTAAAAATGGTGGCATATTAAACAAATTCAATTTGTACTTGCGTCCACTAGGATCCAAATAGTCTTTTTCTGCGTAGGACACATTGGAACGTTGAGCTGACTCGCGCAAGCAGTTCCTTCCGCCTTGTAAAAAAACTACGAACTTTCCAAACTTCAAATTTTCAAATAAATCAATGTTTTTGACAGTTTTTGTCAATGGACATAATCGACTGTCAGTTTTATTACTAACGTCGCAGCATCTATTGCATCCATTGGAAATCGAAGTGTTATTTTTGATATTTATGCACAGCTCTGTTTTGCGTCCTAGATTTAGCAAATAAAAACAAAAAAAAAAAAAGCTCTCGTTAAATGTTCCTTTATTTCGCCCTCCCTAATACATTCAGACTTAAGCCTAAGTTTATAAACATTTTAAGTTTTTCTTCTACCTTTAGCGCGAGCCTCAGCCGCATCAGATGCTGTTACAAAAGTGCGCTTTAAGCGATTGGCACGTTCCGCCCGAAAATTTTTAGCCACATCTTTCGACAATTCTGCAACCATGCGCATTGTCTCGGCAGGATATTTGCAACCCATAAATTCCATATTAGTAAATACCTGAGCCAAACAAATCAATTTATCTTCAGAAAAATTTTTCTTATGCATTTCTATAAAACGCCGTTTTAGTTGCCAATGGTCGTCCGGCTCGAAATCTTGATGATATTTTTCAATTTCCCAATCAGTGGAAAATTCGTTTTCTCCTTCAATTTGGTTCGAATCCCCTTTCTTTTGTCTCTGCCTTTTCATTTTCAATATTTATCTTTAAAAGCTAAGATGCGGATAATTAATTTTTTTAATAATTTAATGCTTTACTTTATTTACAAAATTTTAATAATGTTCCGTTCTAATATTACGTTTCCTTATAAATTAACATTGACAGTGTTGCCAATAACTGTTTTCGAACAAATCAAAGCACATATGGAAGAAACGATTGAAAATGGTTCGACAAACAATACGAAAGGCGGATGTTATAGAAATACTCAAAAACCCTTTCAAATGTCGACAAGTATTGTGTAGACAAATTTTATTTAATACAACTATGTATAAAATCTTTTTTAAAAACATTTACATTATAAAAAAAAAATCAGGCGAACTATTGCTACAAACATTTAAACCGTAACGCGAAGAATCGTATTCCGTTTTTTATCTTTGGACCAAGGACAAGATGCCGATAAATAATTTTATATTTATTTTTTAATGGACACAGTATCCACCCTGTGGATAGTTGAAAAGCTGGCTTCTTGAGACAAATAAGAAATAACTGGAATCGAACAGATGTTTGGAAAAAAATTGCAGATTTTTTTAGAAGAATTGTTTTTATCTCTTTGCGTTTAAATCGCAATTTTGATTCAAGTTACTAAAAAATAAGAGTGCGTACTAAAGATTCCGCCAAACAAAATAAATGTGATGTCAATTTGCTGAACATATCTTTCCATTGCGAAAAAAGAAATTGCTTCTCTTCAGGATAACTGTTAAAGGATTAGATAGAAAAAGGAGTAGAAACTTTGTCTACGGGAATAAAAATGTCGCATTCTTCCACTCCGTCAATTGCTCCGTCCATTAAACGTTACCGGAAAACGCATGAAGATGGTTCACCACTACATGCAGAGAACGACGAAGATAATTATGTTCCATACGTGCCGGTTAAACAGCGCAAGAAACAGCAATTAATGAAATTAGGTCGAATAGTTCAGCTAACGGCTGAAGCTGTTCAGCCAAAATCGTCAAGCGAAAACGAAATTGATGAAGACTCACAAAATGCAACTGATCCCGAGATATGGGGCCGAAAGTATAATATAAGTTTGTTGGATCAGCACACAGAACTAAAGAAAATAGCCGAGGCGAAAAAAATTAGTGATGTTGAGAAACAGCTGAAAGAAGAAGAGAAAATATTAGAAAGTGTGCAGCAGCAAAAAGCTCTTATGGGTGTAGCAGAATTAGCTAAAGGCATACAGTATGAAGATCCGATTAAGACCGGCTGGAAACCGCCGAAATATATAACGGAAATGTCCGAGCAAAAACGTAACAGTATACGCAAACGTTTGCGAGTGTTGGTTGAAGGCGAAGACCCAGCGCCACCCATACGCAGTTTTAAGGAAATGAAGTTTCCCAAAGGAATATTGAATGGCTTGGCAGCAAAGGGAATTAAGAAACCAACTCCTATACA
The DNA here is from genome assembly GCA_001077435.1 of Glossina morsitans morsitans. Lineage (NCBI taxonomy): Eukaryota > Metazoa > Arthropoda > Insecta > Diptera > Glossinidae > Glossina > Glossina morsitans. Next base: position 16,800 of record CCAG010022398.1, read on the forward strand.
AGTGCAGGGTATACCTACAGTCTTATCTGGTCGTGATTTGATTGGAATTGCTTTTACGGGTTCCGGAAAGACATTGGTCTTTGCATTGCCGATTGTTATGTTTTCGTTGGAGCAAGAATACCGTCTGCCTTTTGTGAGAAATGAAGGGCCTTATGGTTTGATTATTTGCCCTTCGCGGGAATTGGCCAAACAGACTCACGACATAATAGCGGTAATCATAAAGCTTTTCATTTGATTTTAATACTCAGGAACTTAGTGTTAAATAGTTTTTTGCTTGTTTTCGTCTTGGGATCCCAAAAAACTATTTTATATTTTAATATTATTAATGTTAAAAATGGACAAAGTCAGATTTTGACAAACCAAGTACAGCTTTCCCATGTGGGACTTATCGAAGTATAGTAGACAGAAGCAATTGCTAGTCTATAATAGCCGCGAATAACATACTTTCTTAATACAAAAAACGGTAGAAAACCTATACATTTTCACTTTTTTAACAGAAAAATTATTGGAAACCTATACTTTTTCACTTTCTTAACAGAAAAACGGTAGAAAAAAAATGTCGCATTGTTTACCTTCAAAAAGAAAAAACGGCTAGCGCGAGTATTATACGAAATCATTGTGGCGCTTCTTTTCATTTTTCTCTATTATCAGCCATTAAAAGGATGTGCGCTATGCGCACGGTTACGGTTGTGATCAGGAAGGTTTATAGGAAGAGAGGGGTGAAGAATGAGAATAGTGTTTACGAACGTTTGACTTAGAAATGGACGCATCAGTGAAAAGACCACCAAGGATTGTTCTAAAGTAGGGGCAGTACGTTTAAAAAACGACGAGTCGAGTCGAGTATGTTGTGCGGTATACAAATAACTCTAGGAGGAGTGGATGACAAGGTTCAGAAAGTAATGATAACATATAACGGCCGCGGAGGAATGACGACATACGGCACGCATATTTGGGTGTTAAAAACTTAATGATCTATGTGATTTATACACATATATGTGATGTATGTATATATTTCGGTTAATCTGATTAACAGAATATGCCGTACACAGGTTATTGATGAATATTTACAACAATGACTTAGCGGGGAAATTTCTCGTTCATTAGCGATTACCTGCCTTAAATTACTAATATTTCACAACAACCCTACGCATATTGACTTGAATATAACTTTTAATTGTTGTATCATTGACATCGCATGAAAATAAGAGGATGGGATTGATATCTGATAGGCTTGGGTGAATTTTATAAATTTTCTCGAGACTACAGCTACATCTTGTCCATACATAAGTTTAGAATTTATAATAACTGATTGTTTTTTACAGCACTATTCGCGGCACTTGCAACAAAGCGGAATGCCAGAAATTCGTTCCTGCCTTGCAATAGGAGGGATACCCATATCAGAAGCGCTGGATGTCATAGCAAAAGGTGTCCATATAATGGTCGCTACACCAGGGCGCCTAATGGACATGTTGGAAAAAAAGATGGTCACTTTGGACATTTGCCGATATCTATGCATGGATGAAGCTGATCGTATGATCGACATGGGTTTCGAGGAAGATGTCCGCACAATATTTTCCTTTTTTAAAGGACAGCGGCAAACATTATTGTTTTCGGCTACTATGCCAAAAAAGATACAGAATTTCGCTCGCTCTGCTTTAGTTAAACCAGTCACAATTAATGTAGGTCGTGCCGGCGCTGCTTCTATGAATGTTACACAAGAAGTTGAATATGTTAAACAAGAAGCTAAAGTCGTCTATCTTCTTGATTGCTTACAAAAAACTGCTCCACCAGTTTTGATATTCGCTGAGAAGAAACAAGATGTAGATTGTATACACGAGTACTTACTGCTAAAGGGCGTTGAAGCGGTCGCAATTCACGGTGGCAAGGATCAAGAAGAGCGGTCTAGGGCGGTAGAAGCTTACAGAAATGCTAAGAAAGATGTTTTAGTAGCTACCGACGTTGCTTCAAAAGGATTAGATTTTCCCAATATACAACATGTCATCAATTACGATATGCCAGAAGATGTAGAAAACTACGTGCATCGTATTGGACGTACGGGTCGATCAAATACCAAAGGCTTAGCCACCACATTTGTAAATAAAACGACCGATCAATCGGTGTTGTTAGATTTAAAGCATTTATTAATTGAGGCTAAACAAAAGGTGCCAGATTTTCTAACAGAATTATGCCCCGAATCCGAACAATATTTGGACTTGGGCGATTCGCATGGTTGCGGTTATTGCGGTGGTCTTGGGCATCGCATCACCGAATGTCCTAAATTGGAAGCCATACAAAGCAAACAAGCCTCAAACATTGGCCGCCGAGATTATTTGTCAAATACTGCAGTTGATTATTAAATTTAAACGAATTTAAACCAGTGACATCCCAATCAACAAATTTTACATAGTCAATAGTTTCATTAATTTCAAAAATAATAGTTACGTAAGCCTAGTTTCAAATCCACAATCCAATTTTGTTCAAGAGATTGATAGATAGATGGATCAATGCACATCTGCAGATTGATGGTAAGTTTTATTATTATATATCAAGTTTGTCTTCTTACACGTATTAAGAAAGAGGGCAAGGAAAATAGATAGAAGATAGTATTTAAAATCTTATCCTCCGCAAACTTTGCTTGCATAGTCGAAGATGTATCGGTAAATGTTAATAGAAGAGAAGCAAATTTGATAACCGTTAGAGAAAATGTGATAGGTCTTTCCTCATTAGTGCGTAAAGGGTGAATCTTAAAAGATCAGAAATTTATACTTAAATTGGATGGAAGGGATGGCACTGTAGGAAAAGGTAACTTAAATATATGACGGTTGCTTTCCTTTTGTGCACAAGATACTTTTCTCGTTTAAGGTCATTACTTTAGCTTTATTTATTCTTCATTATGCTTTCCTCGTAGCTTGTCAGTTGACCAGTTACATTGAGGATCGTTTTATTTATAATTTAAATACGAAACTAATTAATGCGAAAGCAAGTAAGTTCAATATACACTCAAGGCTTACATGCATGCATCTTACATGCTTTCTATATTTTTACGATTTTTTGAAACTAACGTGCAACCATGACTTAAAATTTTCCTTCTCTCCTTTAAATCAGGTTTTAGTTTTTTAACCACAACAAAGCTGAAAATCGATAACATTATGGCCATATCCTTTTCCAACCGATATTTAGTTTCGTTAGCAATGGCAATTGTGATTTGATAGATGAAGACCGTAGTGGCGCCCTGCGGATCTTATCAAGAGTATGCACGTTGAAAAGCCGCGATATAGTTGATGCCGTCAACATTCCCACAAGATGGGCGATGGGCTATGTCCACTATTGATTTCGCATTAACCAAAAAAGAAGACAGTTGTAAGGCACCCTAACATATTTGACGGATCTTTTATGATAGTTGAGAAGTTGAGCTTTTTGAGTTGTCTGGGGGTGGTCTTTTTTGATATTATGTGAGTTACCAAAGCAACTGTACTCTCTGTGATTCGAATAGAAGGTATTGAAAACTTATTATTGAAAATTTGTTGTAATCTGGAAAAAGCTATTTTATTTCTTAGCCGATTTCCATGTAAATAATAAGTTTCTGTGAAAAATGTTGGACCAGACTTCCAATAAACATAATATGATTTACGTATATGCACTAATTCTTATCAATAAAATGCTCTTTCTTTTTTTTTTTTTCCTTTGAATTTCGTCTTTTGATAATGTTCAGAAGAGTAAATTCAAAAAAAAAAAAAAAAAGGAAAAAAAACGGAAAGAAAATATTCTAAGAAAAACAAACTTTTACTGATTGTACCACATATTGCTGCGTAGACTTTTTGAACTCAATCGAGCGCTTAACTTAATAAATATAAATAATAAACGATAGCTTTGCTTATAGATTTAGTTTCTCAAAAACTCTCGAACAGCTCGTATCAATCTCAGCTTAAAATCGCAAACTACGAAATTGAAAATAAGAACAAGCGAAAAAGCAAAATAACATTTTCTATTATATCATCCAATTGACCAGGTAGTGTTGTGTGAACGCGTTAAACGCACTTTCTAATGATAATTTGCATAACAAAGGCAAACACTTGTCGCGTTTTTCTTTTTTTTTTTATATTTTAGTGTCTTTTGACAAATCAAAATTATTTTCATATAAGCGCATGCTCTGTGTGTAAAGGATTCATCTTGCGGGCAACGTTATTCGTTACATCAATCAAGTTCGCCAGAATGTTTGCGTCCTATTATTACTATTATATATCGTGTATATGAAGAAAAGGTCTACGGAACTTACGATTATTATCATAACATATTTAATTTTGAATAGATTTTAGTTAAAGGTAACGATAATCTAGATAGATGTGTGCAATGACTTGTGGAGAAAGAAAAGTGAAAAGAAAAGCAATCCTTACTTTAATAAAACACGGGATTATTCTTATTGTTTCCGGTTAATCTATGAATTTGTTCAAAATAATTATTATTCAAAGTCTTTCTTTCCTTTTTGCAACCTTTTAAAGGGTAAGGTAGGGTAAGGTAACGACGCATATTGAATTGTGTAACACGAATAACAGACAGACAGTGGAGTATTAGGTTAAATTTAATGCAAACGGAAAATAAATGGCAATCAATTCAGTTCATTTTAAGTGAAAACTGTGGAGCATGGAAAAATTGTCGCTACAAATTGTATAAAAGTCAAAAATCGGTTTTTAACCGCAATATCTACGTTTTGAGAGAATCTACTTGCGATAGTCTTTCCCAGAATTACGGATGTTTTCGCTTCTAACTCGAACCTGAACAAATACTACTTTCTTACTGCTCTACATATAGTTCTTCGCGCCAACACCGTACCTACATGTACAGGGCATATACTCTGATGTGTTCCCCTGGACCGTTGGTCGAACAAAAAAAAAGCATTCACTTTCGATACCCAAGTTGAGAGCAACAATTTGAAATTGTTGGTTTTGCGGGAAAGCTCGACCAACCGTAATTTATCTTTCTTCAGCTTTTAAAAGCTTGAATTGTTATAGACTTTTGTAGGTTTATCGCAAAACAAAATCAGCTTAAAATTTCTAACCAAACTAAAGTCGTGTACTAGTGATTCTATCATATCTACAGACGGATTGTAAACCTTTGAAACCTTTCTAAAAATTTCTTCAGAAGCTGTCATAATATTTTCTTCCTTGTTTGCATATATCTTTGCTTTTTTGCTATTAATGTTATTGTTCTTTCTTTTTTTTTAAATACGTACATATTATATTGAATGCTTTGTCCAGTTAGCGCACTACCGCATTATAAATAATGTCTGACAGATGCATTACTCTTTATGGTACAGAAACAGATGTAGACATACGAATTAATGAACTTATTTACCCTTCAAGTTTACAAAAGTGTATTGTTGTATATATACATATATATATATGTAAGACGTTTTGTAATTTATTCCGTGCTACATATTCGTTATGTATGAGTTAAATAACCCTCAGTTATTGCTATTGTCGTTGCCAATTAAAGTTTATTGTGTGTTTGTGCATTTATCTGAAAACTGCTTGACATTGACCGCTATTGCAATTATCAAGACCATTGGAAACTACATGTACTTGATTTGCTTGTACGAATAGCATTTTTTATCATTTGCCGGCAATTAAGTGGGATAAGAAAAGGGGGAATATTTTTACTTAGATGGGCATCTTTCCTTTATTCATCATTGAAAGACCACTTCGGTCCTTGCACACAAAAGGATACTTTCAAAAATATTGAATAAAAATTTGATGATCGTTCGTCGACCATTTGCTTTGCCGCTTGACACACCTACAATTACAACTTTACAATTTAAAATGTCTTTGCGTTCTGGAGGAGGGCTTAGCATTTATCATAAGTGGAACGTAATATTCCTAGTTGGTTGATTCTTTAATGATATCTAAAACTTTGATTTGAAAAAAGAATTTCTTTTTTACTTTCAATTGTTTTTGAAATATTTTTTCTTTATTTCAAATCACAATCAAAAGGTTGAATTTGAATGACATTGCGGACAATGGGCTCAAAAGTTACGATGCTTAAGTAAATTAATTGTCATATTAATCATTAAAGAATTGAAGATGTTAGGAGTTCATCTTCTATTGCAAGTGGTCAAATAATTAAAATCTATTCAGAATAAAAATTCCGCTTTCCTGCATTTTGCAAAATAAAATTCGAACTTGTTCGAGTTTTCGGAGGAGTGTGTAGCGTCAATCCTTCATTAGAGATTGCATTAAAGATTTATAAAAACGGTGAACGGTGAGTAATAGAAACGCTAAAAGTCAGTCCGGCAAAGAATTGAATTAGTGGGTTTTTTTTTTTTTTTGCTTCATACTTTTTATATTACCTGATATATACTGGACTGATTTAAGCCTGTTCAAGCAATTGATTATAGCAAGCCGGTATAGATACATACATTACCCACATATTGATTGATTTCGTTAAATTAAATTTATACCTGAATATAGTACAAAGACGAGCATTATTTTTTTTCATTTGTTTTTGTTTTACGCCAATTTGGCTGAGCATCAAACAATTCCTCTCTTGTTTTGTTTTCAACATTTTGATTGACTTGTAATGTAATGTTTTCTCCATTTATTATCTTTCAGATTTTTTAATTTACTTTTCTCATACATTTTTTTTTAAATTGAGTTCGTCATATCGAGAGAGTATATTGCGTTAGTCATTGCGCTTTGGTGAAAATACAATAAGCAAATAATAAAAAACAAACAAAAATAAATAAAAGCTTAAAATACTGGAACCGCTACGGAAAGCCCCTGGCAAAGCGATCAACATGGCAGCAGTGATCTACAGGTAATTCAAGTGAATACATGTCTTATATGGTAAAGTGAGAAAAGCATAACAACATTACGACTCTATATAAAAAAGGAAAAAATATCAAAAAAAAAAAAAAAAACATTTAACTAAATTTAATTCTGCTTTCAAATTTAGTTAACAGTGACTTTTTAAAACGATCAGTTCGATTAAACGACTTACGCGTAAATAATTTTTGAATTCTACTCAATATTTCGCATATTTTCCGGCTTTTTTTTTAATAATTAAGAAGAAGAGGAGAAAAAAGTTTTGCTACATTTTGATAAGCTATAGGCATATGAACTTTTCGTAAAGATTCGTGAATAATTTTCCCATATTACTAAATAAGGTAAGTTATTTTTTAGCATGCTATGAGTTTTCGATTTAATTAAATCGCAGAGATCGAAGATCTGAAGAAGAAAAAGCAAAATTTTAGTAATCAAAAAGTGATCAAAAAGTAAGACCAATGTAAATAATTTAATTTAAAGCAAGTATAAACATTGTAGTTGGACAAGGACCAATATTAGATAACCAAAGCACTTCACCGAATGCAATTCCTTCCGGCTTTAATTCCGGCGTATAAAAAACTCAGAATTATACTTTGTTTCCATGCAAAAGGCATACTTTTCGCAAGAAGGTTCTAAACGGAAGTTTTCACTTTAATTTTATAATACTGCGATCAAAAAGTAAGACCAAGTTACATCGGACATCAGAGTTATTTTTTTGCAAAGTTGATAGCACTACGACAGACATCTGCGTCAAATTTCACATTACAAACGTCGTTAAAGTATCTTTGTCCGTCTTTTAAAGTGCGTGATTTTGGTGAGCAAAGAAATTCTATTATGAGATGAGGCTTGGGTCCACGCATACCATGCGATAACAATCGATCAATCGAGCGAATATCGTCGAAAAGATGAGCCCGGATCGAAAACTCCTTACCAAAGTAGCTCAAAAGTCAAGAGAGTATAAATAGTTTTCTTCGATTATCGTTGTTTAAATTGTGTACTACGAACTCCTTCCGTCAGCCAAACTGTTATCAAGGAATATTATTTGTTTTTGAGGAAAGAGATTTAAAAAAGTAAAAATTAAATTCGTTTTATTTATCGGACGTAGTAATAAATGGCGTAGCCTATAGCGTGCTCAGTAGTGCCTTCGTAAAGTCTTTTAAGTTTATGACCAAACCCTTATAGGATGAAGTATGTACTCTCGGTCGGTTTTTATAACTTTTCCTTAACTTATTAGATAAAAATTTTAAACGCATAACCTCTAAAGTACCTCTCAGTGCAAAGCAAAACAAGGTAAACAATAGCATAACTAATAGAGAAGCTAAGTAAATAATAACATACCTACCTACCATACCTAATAACCTACTACATACACGTTTAGACAGAACACACGCACAAGAATGTAGACACATTTAAAGTTAGGAAAACTTTGAAGTTTTCTTACGATAGCGACGCAAGATGAAAATATTGCGATGTAAGCAAACTCCTCTCTATCTATATTAACCCTTTTTTCATATATTTTCTCGTTACATATTTATTTTTCACTCTACCTCGTTCGTATATTTTTTATTCGCTCTATTCACAGAAGAAAAATTATAAAATGATTTGATGCAAGCTATAAAAATAATAATAATAAATAAATAATAAATAAATAATAAATAAATAAAAATAAAGTCGAAAGCCTTAGATGTTAGTGCTTTAAGACTTTAGTCTTAGGATTTATTCTCTGGCTAAATTTATTCTTAGAATTTATTCTCTGGCTAAATTTATATAATAATAATAATAATAATAATAATAATAATAATAATAATAATAAGACAATAATCATGAAAATAATAATAATAAGAATTTCTTTGCTGACAACGTGATGCTTTTGTATGGGTCTATACTGACTGATATCGATGAGCGCTTGAAAGCTATTCTCTCACTTTAAATGTATTGTTATTATTATTAATTTAGCCAGAGAAATAAATTCTAAGGCTAAAGTCTTAAATTATTAGCATCCAAGGCTATTGGCTTTATTACAAAACTCTAGCGCCCTTGAGATGCGAGAACCTACGACCACTGAGTTGCTAGTCGCGCCTTCGTCCACTCAAGCGGATTACTTTAAACGTCATTTGTGTTCTAAATATAATTTAAAATTGTGTTTAGTTTTATACTGCACTGCTTGGTTTTTCCGTTTCCAACATCCAAATTTCCAGGTCAGACACGTCCAAAAGTATATGCATTCTTCATCAATGCGAGATTCTACGCAATAAAAGACTCAATCGGGGTTGTCTGCCCGTATTTTTACCATGCGAAATGCGAAAATTGATATCGAAAGCTACATCTGGGCACATAAAGAGTGAACGAAAATTTATACA
>CCAG010022403.1:0-27222 GCA_001077435.1 Glossina morsitans morsitans
AAGTCACTACGATTCGAAAATTAATTGTTGTTAACTATTATCGGTTGCCAAGCTTATGCATGTTTGCGATGGCTTAGGGGTTCATTTGCAACTGGGTTCTGTACCGGTTGTGGATGTGGCTCTGTGCTAATTGTGTACATGATTTTTTTTCTTTTTCTTGTTTCTTTTTTTTTCCTTTTATTTGTTTTATTGTACTTATACTAAGTTTTTTAATAATAATTAATTTAAGATTTACTTTAAGAGTCATTTGAACTCGACTGTCTTTTTTTTAGTTGAGTTTCTGTATAAGTGTAATAAATAAATAAATAAATAAATAAATAAATAAATGGCTTGTCTACACACGGCAGACAGTAGCTCGGCCAAAACTTGTTTTCAAAATATCAAGAGTTTGGGGATTGTTTGCATATACTCGTTCCTTTACGCAATATCATAAAAAAAGGGGTGAGAAATCGCAGAACCTTGGCGGCCAACTCACTGCGTCAAAATGTGAAATTATCCGTCCGGTAAATTTCTCGCGCAACAATGCCAAAACGGGATGTGTTGTGTGGCCTGTGCCACCGTTCTGTTGAAACCACGCGTATTAAATTCCACGACAAAAAGAAAATGGAAACCATGTGACTGTGACGATCACAATTGTCGGATTCTTTCACACTTGTGAGGTAGGCCCAAATGCTGTGTGCGCCGTCTAATTGATAAATTTCATTTTCACTAATAGCAACAGTATTTCCGGTCCAGTTTCTTTCAGTTTCTTCAACGTTTTACTTGCAGTGCGTCCAGATGGTTGATTGTATTCACCATAATCTTCTCCTAAAGAGCAAAAAGTACCTGCTACGGAATCAGCACTTTTGCTTCATATTGTAAGGTGGCTTAGCTACAATCTTTTCTAAAAATTATAACTGTCATAATAGTCGAAAGTAAAACAGACAAAAAATAATCTAATACTTAGAACAATCCATGATAAATTTATTCGTCGTTTTTAAATTAAAAATTACAACATATCGCAAAAGTGGTTATTTCTCCTTGTGGTTTGCCCATTAAACTACCAAATGTGAGACATCACTAGTATACCCAGGTGAATAACGTGGGGGCAGCAAGTTTATGGGCTGACGATTTTTATTTAATAATGGCAGCGGAGCATGTATTTTAGGGGAATGCTTCAGCTTCGCAGTGTCTTCCAAGCAGCGTCTTGATCTCAAAGCATCCGTGTCGCCGGTCCAAGCATTTTCTGGTCCACGATGACCACCCAAACGATGATAACGACGTTTGTCGACAGCATAACTAATGGTGCCAGTATGTGAATTAAGACCAACATTATATTGACGTTGCATAGCCAGAGAAGCCCGTATAGTTTTACGTTTCTTATGAAATATGAGATTTAAAGACCGTTACTCCAACTCACAAGAAAGAGAAATTTACCTCTATGGTTCCCCGCCACTTTCCAGCTGCATGGCGAGCTATATCTAACCGTTTTTGTTTTTTTACTTGATGCCTTTTATAGATGACTTCGATGATTATAAGACCTACACCAATTGCCACACCAGCCGCAACTAAGATAAACACACCGGCCATATTTTTCAAACCTAAAGTGTTGGGTGTTTTTTCAAATTGTTCACATTGTTGGGCGTTGCCATGAAATATCCAAGCTTTGTCTAACGCTTCCATGAAACCGCCTGAAATTAGCTAAAAAATGGCCTGTTAATTGTTAAAAGAAATTGCATTTACTTACTTTCATGAAACTCTAAAATGGCCAAAGTAACGGCATCTGTCCAAGGGGAGCCTTTCTGCAAACCTATGCCGTAACCACTACGACCAAAAAGCTCTCCTGCTGTAACCAATTCGCAATCTTTAGAAGCTTCATATTCCAAGCGTGATGAATCCCAGATGAAAGCCATGAGTTTTCTAGTACATGATTTTTCAATGCAAACCATACTTATTCTTAGGGGCGTAGAATGTTTGGAAACTTACCCTTTCTTAACATCTTCTATGGCCTGTTCAGCGGTGTCATAATTATTGGCCTCCATGGTGCGGTACATATTTGACAATTCCACTTGTCGTCTAAAGTACATATCCACCGATGACCCTTTAACAGTGGCACACGTCAAATTTTCCATAGTATTGCGTAAACGAGCATCATTTATCCCGCTCAGCTTGGTTTTTGGACGTTCCAAAACCAAGAACGCTGCTAAATTTGCGGTGTACGAAGCTACAATGATCATGGCAAAGCCCGCCCAAACCATGCCTAAAACACGTGCAGAAAAGCTGCGTGGCGTGCCCTCGCCGATACCGCTATTCAGCAACACTCCCCAAGCAAACCAAACAGCTGAGCTAAGATTCAAGGGCTTCTCTTCGTGACTGTCCGCATGAGATAATTTGAAACGCCCGAACGGAGAGAATCTTATGGGTGGTGTAAGAGCAGAACGGAAATAGTATGATAAGGTGATTATAAAAGCGAAATATAGTTACCTTACCTATCGAGCAAGTATAGAACCAAGGCGACCACATGAACTGACACCATTACCAATATCCAAAGAGTGTTACTAAATGGTTGCAAAAAAGACACTAAAGTACTCGAGCGTGACGGCTTCTTTTCAAGTATCGTAATGCCTTGATATTTAAATGGTTTTGAAAACTCTATATATTCGGCACGCTCTGGATTAATAGTTAACGGTGCTACAATCATGTCTGCTCGTTCATTAACCAATTCGCCTATTAATCCAGTCCACTCCTTTCGTGGTGGTGACGGAGGTAAACTACTGCTGCTCGAATTCTTTAATATATAATGACCGAATTGTCCGTCCGGCGACAAGGCCAAGTTATAAGTGAAATTAATTCGTTGCGACAAAGCTTTTAAAAGATCAATGCAATAACCGCGGCAGCAAAAATCGTTTTCTAAAAAAACCGAGTCAAGGAAAAATTAAACTCAGAGCAGCTCAAGGAATTGGTTAGCTTTTTCAACTTCGTACCTATTCCATTCGAGGTATTAAAGAGTGGACATGACACCTCGTCTTCCATACATTGTACCTCATCATCGGTTAAGTGCCGAACGTAAACGAACGGTTTTTCCTCTATTGTCAACACTTTTAGATGGGTGGGTATCATAATTCCTTTAGGCTTCTTTTTTTGTTTACCAGGCCAAATTAGTTGGCTATCATTGATCTTTAAGCGCATGGTAGCTTTCCCCTGCAATTATGAAAATCACACAACTTTTCTTTTATTTTTGCTTTTTTTGAGAACAGTTGTAGTTACAGAGTCATAGTAGAATTTTCCCACTGGCAGCTTCTTTTGTTTGGCTCGTATATTTATGACATCATAGCCGGCATATATGCGATCACCGTTATCATCAAAGGCCACTTGTCCAGTTTCGCCCGTAATATTACGCGTTTTAAGATAATGAAATAAACGTTTACCTGCATTTAAATTGAAAAGGAATGGGAACATGTCTTGTTTATCAAGTTAATTGTTAAAGAGTTAAGATTCTAAATTAGTCAAAATAGAAGAAGAAGAAAGTTTGTGCACACGCTGGGAATCTGGGAAGTTCACACAATTATAAAGCAGAAAAAATTACAATGGGAGCGGCCATTCTGTGAAGATGTTTAAATTGTATATAATAGACAGGGTCAAAAATTGAATGTAAAAGAAGGAAAAAGACAGGAACTTAGCAAATGCGAAAGATAATACAAAGGCGTATTGTTTAAACAAGCTATGGGTAGAAAGGATAGCCACAAAAGTTAGTTTAGCTTCGAATCCATATAAGAAAAGAATGCAAGTTAAGATGACAAACCTCTAAACCTCTCAGGAAGAAACTTTTTTGTGCGCAATAAATGAGTTGTATTGAATTACATACACATTTATATGCCGTAAATTGTAAAAGAAGAGATTCTGGCTTTGAACTATAAATTTTCGGAAGAAAGGGAATGAAGAGGAATATTTAAATAAGCGAAGACAGTTTTGTGACGTTAAGTATTAGACTAATGGGAAAACCTTTATTTCAGCACAGTTCAACACTTGATCATAATAAAAGAATCTGTTTGTAACACATTTCAAAACTTTAGACTCTTTTTTTTTTCAGACCAACAAGCAGTATAAAGTTAACGGATTTCACTTCCTTTGTTAGAATTTTTGATAATATCTTTAAAAGAAGCACGCACTATATTTTTCATAAGTAAAATTAAACATCAGAGACCCCACAAACTACATATATTCTTGATCAGCATCAAATTCTAAATCGATTTAAGCATGTCCGTCGGTTCATCGATCCGTCTGTTTGTTTGTTCGTCTGTATAATGTTCATTGTAAATATTCTCTTGGCCACAAAAATGAAGCCATCGACTACAAATTTGGCAGAAACATTGGAAGTTCCTCCACGCAAGTTGGTATTGAAAATCGGCCAATTCGGTCGAAGGACACTCCCGCAGCACCACGTAGACTGAGAACACCTCGTTTTTTCAAAAGGAATGAAAAATTGATGTTTTGCACATTACCCATAAACTATAGCAAATAAATGTATAAAAATTTCAATGGGCAATGCGGTAGCATTTGTGCACAAAAATGGAAAAAATTGACCACGCCTACCCAACATTACAGTGTACCAAAATTTAATTTTTTTTTATACCTTCCTATATAACTCTATAAACCCTGTAAAGTATGTAAATTCTTGATTAGTTTCAAATTTGGAATGCACCTAAACATGTCCGTCTGTTCGTTTGTTCATCTGTCTGTTTGCGTAAATTTATAGTAATTGTGGTAAACATTCTCCTGTTAGCGAAAATGAAGACATCGCATGCAAATTTTCAAAAGATTTTGAAATTGATGTAATCTTTTCAAAGGACACGCCTACAGCGCCCACATGCCTAAGCGACAAAAACTTTTATTTTGAAAATAGAAAAAATCAGCTGCGCCCACTCCATATTATAGAACATGAAAATTTTGTTCTTTTACTGCTTTTATCTTTTTTAGGGTAACGGTGATGGGTGTAAAAGATTCGGCCCCGACCGAATTTAATTTTCTTACTTCTTGCTTTTTTTAAACACCATGTTTGCAACGTTATTTTGTTTTCATTATGGGACTATATTTTATTTACTTTTATTTATTATACCTATCAATGCAGGTTTTTTTTGTTTTTTTTTTTTTTCATAATATATGTAACACCCATAAAGAACCTTTAGACCCGCAATATAAATAAAGTGTATATATTCTTGATCAGCGTGAAATTCTGAATATATTAATCCATGTTTGTCCGTCTTTGCGGTGTGGGTCGTTGGCACTCTCTTGGTCAAATTTGGTAGAAACGTTGGAAGTTTTTACACGCACGCTTGTATTGAAAATGGCTCAAATTTAACTTTTTTCATTTATTTACCGTAAGGCAAACAAGATAGGGTGCTTAAGACTATATTGTATATATTCCTGAAATGAAGATATATTATCTCGCTAAAAATGGGTTAATTCTAAAATGAATGTGGTAGACATCGCGATCTGGTGGATTAATAATTTCTTAATAATACCAGTGATGTGGGTGCACATAGAGGAATTAGTTCTCTTAATATTAGGGACAGATACGATGGTGTTATTTCGTTTCGTGAATTTACCTGATTCCCAATTCACTCCAGAATCATCACAGTTTTTTGGAGGTTCAGTGATAGTTTCATTCGTCATCATTTCCTTAATAGCTGAAGCGAGAACATACACAGAGTCCTAAACAAAAGATATAGAAATGTAAGACCAAAACAATTTTGATCTCAATGAAAGTAAAAATTCCAAATAAATTTTAATGATTATTTTAATAAGAATCTTCTCGTATGATTTCTATCAAATGAAAATTTCCCTAATTGTCCCGTTTTAATTTGTTTTTTTTCTTTTTGCAAGGATGCCCCAAAAAGGGACGTAATTTGGGTTCATATAAGTCATAATGAAAATGACAAAGATTGGAAGATATTATTTTTCGGTAGAGCACATAATAAACCGAATAGCAGATCGTTCGCGATGTCCTACGTTTTAGTCGATAAGAGGAGAGCGATGACAAAGGTGTAAATATGCAATATTGGCATATGTGTTCCACAAAGATTTGCAAGGCGTATGGCTTCGCTCAAAAACAAATTGATTTAAATGCTTACATATCGTAAAAACAAGAACGTGCTTTAGCTTAGAGATTGTGGGCTCCTAATAGATGGAGAAGATCATAAAGCAGATATCATTTTGACAGTAAATGAAGTTAATCTCACTCGAATATGACGATTATCGCTGTTGGCATGCTCCAGCTGTAAGCCCAACACTCCGTCAGGCGTATTATTGGCACTTAAGGCTTGTTCCGTTACGAACCACGCATGCCCGGACTCGGTCATATTATAATTCCCAGCATCACGGAATATGACATGAGCATCTTCGGTGCTAAGCTTTGCAAAAGAACGTATAAGCAGATGTAAATATTCAGCAATATTATTATGAATACCTGGCGTACAACAAATAGACTCGGCTTTGAGCAGTTTTCATGTCATCTAAGTGTTGCATAAAACTTTCCAATTTTGGTTCAAATTCAACAATTAACTCGACTGTGGCACGTACGTCAATGTCATCGTAATAGTTTTGAGAAGTAGTTTGGAAACGACCCAGTATAGCACGACCATCGGTGTCCGAACTATGGATAATGATAACCTGAAATAGAGTACCTCAAGTCTGCAAATGTAAAGTAATAAAAATTATGTTTTGCTGACCTTTGTGTAACCAAAGTGATTCAGCATCTCAAGCCAGACATCAGCTTGATGATAGTAAGGCGGTACTGTACGTAGAAAAGATACATGAATATTTTTATCCGAAAAAGCAGCATCGCGTGATGATATGCCTATAACTGGTATTTGAAAGAATCCACTTGTATAGCTAACAGCCGCCGGAGACAAATCACCAGAAGTTTGCTCATGTGACACTACAACAGCATAGACCTGTGAATGAGAATATAAAAAGCAAAGGATTAAACATACGATGAATTAGGTGATACAAGTCGCACTACATCAGTTAATTAAGATGACTGACGGAAGTATTACACACGCATGGAAATAATTATCATTTTATTTCATTGCTTGAATCACGAAGTGAATTGTTGTGGCCACGTACCTTGCTTTATGCAACTATTTATGAATTGCGTCAATGGCGAGTCCGCAAAATTTCGTCATAGCTAAGTATTTGTTGATGCATTTTTCAAGACATTGTTAGGGCAATCACAATTAACATGCTTAATTTTTGAGAGAGTAGCCAAAATAACTAAGAAAGTTATATATTCGGTGCCTACCGCTTTCATTTAATCACACCAACATCAATTTTATTCTATCGTGATAAGGTCGTAAATTAATTATTACTAAATGGGTGTGGGCAATTTGGTAGGGTATTATTGTCGGTTTTTGTTAGTGAATAAGTATTAGGGAATTTTTGTAATTTAAAAAAAAAAAACGATTTATTTAAGTGAAGTAAAAGGTGGGAAAGAAATTTTGTACCGGTTACTTTTGTGCGAGTATAGCTCAAGATTTTATTGAAGACGAAATCGGCTTTTCTAAACGCCCCAACCTAAAAATTTTCTATATAATTTGTTTTAAAACGCTTGCAAGCACTCTTATTTGAAATCCGTACCGGGAGGATTCTTAAAGAAAAATTCTTCCTTACGTAATTTCAAAGTAACACATTTAGCTTCTGGCGTTTGGCTCTCCCAAGTGCTAGCAGTCGCCATTTCGAATATAGAATAAAAATTTTCCTTCCATATTGCATTGCCATCGTAAATATCGCTTGGAAGTTTCCTTCTCAGGGAAGCGAGTTAAATAACAGCTTATAAAAATGAAAATTTGATAACCTATAATTTTGGGAGGACGTGGCTCGTTATCAGCCGG
Source organism: Glossina morsitans morsitans (assembly GCA_001077435.1). NCBI lineage: Eukaryota > Metazoa > Arthropoda > Insecta > Diptera > Glossinidae > Glossina > Glossina morsitans. The sequence continues at coordinate 7,869 of CCAG010022403.1, forward strand.
ATAATGAATCGAATATTAAATCTAACTTTTCTGGTAATATAAGCGAATATGATATTCTGTTTCCTAATGATCAAAATTCTGGCGCTTTTCCTCCCATTGCTTGAAAGCGGCAGTCTACGGGCCCCAACAATCTAGTGGAGATTCGAAAACTAACCATCGTTCCTAACCTAACCTAATCGTCCCATAACCTAAAAAATTCGAAAACTGCAGCTGATCAATTTACAACAATCACTATCTGGGGCTGCAAATTCCTATATTAATGACTGAAGATATTAACATGCCCTAGAATGCCCATGGCATTGGCAACAGAAAAGACGTCTACTTTTTGGGACATCGCTTATATTTAACTTTTCTATAGAATATATTGATTTTATTTGTTACCGGAAAAATCCCTAAAATTGAAAAGGTGAAATTGACGCGATTTTAATAAAAAATATTATGAAATATCAATTAATTGCTTCACCTCATATCAAATTGGTAGAGTTCAGGTTTTGCTCGTATTGTTAATAAAATTTTCTTCAGATTGATCTAAATTTAATAAGAAGCCTTAAGCACATTGAGTACATAATTAATGTATTCAACAATGTGGTTCATTCTGTTCTACATTTGGGCATCCCGAAAAAGACGCTAATCCAAACAACGAATATATCTAGACGGAATTGGAAACGGGTTAGACATCCTGACGGTCACATTCAAATGAAATATCCTAATAAGCGGAATCTAAAAGAAATTGCAACTGATAGAAATCAATCTTGGAATTTTATGCTATACCCCCATGTCGAGAGATTTAAGTGTTTTTGGAACATTGCAAAACTGCTGCAGAAAGAATGTAACATAATTCCAATTGTAAAACAAAACCATATTATTACTCTAATAATTTATTCAGATCAAAGAAATCAATTCTCAAAGTAAAGGTAAGAGTACCACCCTACTAGGACTATGGGCTCTTCCTTCCAGCTTTAGTAAACTCAAATATATTATTAATATTGAGTTCTTCAGATATTTTCAAGATGTGCATACGGCTAGATGCTCTGAAAACTAATCTTCGAATATTAGAAAGGTTTTCGCATTCAGAAAGTATACGTTTGAGCGTGAGATTTTTTCCACAATCGCACATCAGTAGAGTAGATTTCTTAAGGATCTATTGACATGTTGCAATGGTATCCGCAAGTCGGATGTTTTGATCTTGATTTTTCCTACCTTGGTTGGATATAGAGGTGGAACGAAATTAGGTTTAGACTAATATGACTTGGTAGCCAAAAAATATGAATTTTATGTCCCTATGCGGCAATGGTATTCCCCACTCTGTTAATGGTGTTCCAGTTAAAATTTAAGGGGTTGCGAGTAGGTTTTACAAGTAGCGAACTATGTTTGATGATAACCGTTTTAAATCTGGCTTTATGAATAAAGTTTGTGGACCTCTCTGTAGCATCTGTCATCACTCTTAGAACTGTCTGTAAAGAGAGGCTGCGAACCGCTATTTTCAAAAGGTTACTTTTCTTTGCAATTAGTTCCCTGAAGACGAGATTTAGCGTACATTCTTTTTTGTATATTGCGAGTGAAATATTACAAGAGTTGATCTTCAAAGCTCACGGTAATTTAATCTCACATTTTCGAGAGAAGTTTAGGAGAATAATTATATAAAATTGCAACATATAGACAGGAGTAAATTGCGGATTGGTATCTCTTGATTTTTTTGGCCTTTTTAATATCTGCAATGAATATTGAGTTGCCAAAATTAAAGAGTTTCGGGTTGATTTTGGCTTTTAACTCGTACACTCCATTTTCTAATGTAGGAAAATCGGTCTCGACGGTGAGGTTGTTGATGGGTATCGTTTGGAAAGCATATGTACTAGTTGTGACCGTTTGACGATAATCTGAGTTCTGCTTACTGTTTTAACCATATTCATCTCGAAAATTATTTCGGATTCAGGAATATGGTTTAGACAAGGAGTGACCGAGTTTAACGTTTCAGTAAATTTCGATGATATTGCGCATAAGTTTAAAAGGGGACGAACTAACAAGCTTCCGTCACGTAAAAGCGTAATAGAGCCAACCTTAAATGAGGCGCAGTCCAAACCCTTTTAATTGGAAAAAGACTTAATTTTGACATTACATTACATCTTTAGGTGTAATCACAACAAATTTCTTAGCAATTAAAAATACCCATTTTTTCTAATTTTCTCGTTAAGACCAATATCTAGATCCGACTGCCTTAACTTTTCCTTGGCTAGAGGTATTGCATTTAAAACGATTAACCCTTTGGACTTTCTAAAATCAGGTTCAGAACAGAATATTAATTCAATATATTACTTTATTAAAACTACTAAGCTCAATATCTAATGTCATTTTATAAATTAGAAGCGATAGCCTGTGTTGCTAGTGCTCAAGGTCTTTTTTGTTTAGTCTAAGAATTTATTTCATTAGTCTAAAATTATAATAATAATAATAATAGATCCGATAAAAATTGGGATCTGTTAAGGATTTTATCAGCTGGCTACGGAACCGTGGCGTTGAAATATTGATCAATAACATATAGCATATTGAAGACATTCACCAGATGAAAAAAGAAAAGAAAATGTATCGAGTATTTTCTTAAGTTTGGGAACTGGTCAAATAATTTCAATTGTCAAATTTAAAAAATATTTTTGTGGTTGTTTTTTTATAAAGTTTTTTGTTATCATAGCGCTAAAATGGTACAGGCAAAAATATCGAGTCCGCGGAAGAATACGAATTAGGGTCTGAAGACGTGTGCAAAAAAAGACTTATGCGGACGAAAATCAAGAGTAAGTGTCGTAGAGTTCCGAAGCAAGTCCTGCTATATGTCAGTTCTTTTTCTCAACAAGGAAAATGTAATATTTTAACTGACACTCTAAATCTCAATCACTATTGCTCTAGCTCCCTTCGTAATATTGCTAAGTAACAACTGTTATTGCACAATTTGATCCCATTGTTATTAGTCCACCATGCATTTATCTTACTAAGAGCGAAAAAATCATTGATATTATAAAATCTTTGAAAAACAGAAGTCAGTTGATCTTGATCGATTTAACAATTTACGTTTAAAGCAGTTACTTAGAAAAGAACTCGAATTTTTCGCAAGTAGCATAAGCAGTTGTCGCAAATTATGCTACTTCCCGCGAATATGGAAATTTTCTAAAGTAATTCCAACTTTTAAAACAAATAAACCAGTAAATTTCCACTCATCATACAGGCCGATAACTCTGCTTTCGTCAGTTTGGACGGAGGAATATTGGAAAAAATTATAAAGAGGAAGTTTATTTCCTTGATCGATAAAAATAACGTCCTTCGTTCCCAGCACACTGGATTTGGAAAGGGGCAGAACAGTCATTTTCCAAAATTCGTCGCTTTATTAAATCAAAATTTAGTTCTGGAAGTTCCACTGGATTGATTTTGCTCGACATTAATTCTGCTATCGATTCAGTTTGGTACGATGCCGAAGCTTCGTCAGAATTTTTCTCCGGAAATTGTTAAAATCACAAAAGGCTTTCTGGAAAACAGAAGCTTTATCGTCTATCTGGCTTCTTCAAGTTCCCATTCCGTTGCAATCGATGCAGGTTGTTCACAAGGATCGGGTCTATCACCTATACTGTATTATATTTTCACTACAGATATTTTACAGTGGATATATGTTATTCATTTCTGCTGACGGCGCTGCGATTCCAAGTTCTGCTATTTTTGCGCCACCGTCATTGGCAATCCACACGCAGCACGGATTCAAACGAATGTGTTTTTCAAAAAGTGAAAGCTTCTCCTTAATGGGTAGAAATCTCAAGCGATCTTTTTTACTCGTAAGTTTGAACATGGTTTTACTCCCCCACATATCTTAAGGATTGATGGCAATGAGATTCCTTTGAGGAGTGAAGGCAAGTGTTTAGGTGTAATACTGGATCCCCAACTTAATTTTAACTTCCACCTGAACCGCATCATTCGTGAAGTTAACAGTACTTTATACCTTATTCCTTTTCCTTAATCTTACTATTATTTTAGATACAGTATGAATTATTTATGTCCACGCTGTAAAGGAGAATCTCCCGAACTCTTTAATTTACATCATATCGTATACAGTTTGTGAAGTTGAAAATAAACGACACGAATACCAATCTACGTGCAGGAACTTCCAATCTTTTTATCAAATTTGAAATCAAAATTTTAACAAAGTAAACAACACACACCCAACAATACGGACGGACATGACCAGATCGATTCGGAATTCCATGCTGATTCAGAATATCTATACTTCACAGAGTATTTTTGGTGTTTCAAACGCTATGACGAAATGAGTGCACCCCCATTCTTCGATGATGAGTACAGAAAGTAGCAAACTCATAAGAGTTTCGATTGTTCATTTATTAGCTGGAAGAACGTACAGAAAGAGGCAACTATTAGAGCTGGTGCATTTGGAGTTGCGAAGAATTTAAATAAGTAAAACCAGCATTGTGAACGCGTCTGTTATTTGATTAAATGGCAAGCTTTCACAAATCGAATTGACGGTAGAGTGGGTGCATTATACTTTTGATTGCGCACAGCATGGTGCCGCTGGACTAACGCGTGACTTTTCGCAATTCGGATTGTCGTAGACACACTTCTCATCGACAATCACAATACGCTACGGCAAGCAATGAAGCTGCGATGTTGAAACGGTTTGAAACGGCATTTTCAGTCAGTTCAGTCATTTTCTCTCCCTTTTAAATTTTTCCCCCGTCTCGTAAACGTCTAGAAGAAATTAATTCATCAACTATCAAGCTGTTTGAAAGTTCTGGGAGAGTTTGAGCTGGGTTTTAGTTCTATAAGTCTTGTCATTCGTTGCCTTCGAACTTTTTTGGCCCTTCAGGCGGCTCTTTCTCATTGACATCAAAGTCATCACTTTTAACCCGTTGAAGCCAAAACCGACAATCATGCAGCAGATTTCTTCAAAACAAACGATAAAAGTAATGATTTCGTTCATTACCGTCCGTGTACACTGAATCCTAAATGGAAAACCATTATTGTACGTAGAGAAAGGTCGAAACGATGGGATTTAATCCTTGTATATATTGACCACATTCTTTATCATTTTCACCAATAGATGCCACTGACCAAAATGAATGTAAGCACTTATTATAAAGTGGGCACTGGGTTTGTATGGAGATAATGTCCATTTTTTCACCGTGGTTTTGAATGATTGCATAAATGGCAAATATGTGTACCTCGGACTAGACAGACGGAAAGAATATATGGCAGAGTCTACCTTTGTATGTAGATTTTGGAGCCCTATTTCTATCCCGATTTTAAGCAAATGCACTCAGTGGACGGATTAATATAACGTACTACGATAATGAGGAATACATACATTTTATGGGATCTTCACTATATGTGTATATCTGATTGTGACGAACGAAAATATAAATCTACCAACCAAATTTTAATTGGCGGACATAAAAAGCAGTTTCTTTGCACAATTTCTTGCTGTGGAAAAATTTTCGCCAGGTTATTATCTCAAGCGAGCTTCATATTTCGTTGAGCTGTCGGATGTAAAGATGCAAAATATTAAAAATACTTACTCGTTTATCGATAAGCTTGTCGCAAACATTGAAGACAGTTTTTATAGGATTTTTATCCATGCGTATAGTTTTACCGTAATAAGTCATATTGCGGCTGGTTTTATAATTTTGATCAAAATTTAAATGCTATTGGATAATGCAAAAGAATTTTATATTTGTTACTATTTGAAAAATTTAAAAAAAATTTTGTTTAACTTCTTACCGAAATTGTTAAACGGAAGTGTTTTTCACTTTCAAAATCGCTTAAAACACCCCCTACGTTATATTTTTCAGCATCATCTGAGTTATTAGAAAAGCTTGTAACTTTGTTGAAAACAATTAAAATCGTTAGAACAATAGCACTTCGCAACATCATCTTGACACTTTTCAGTTAGCGGGTTTTTTTTGGAACAGAATAAACTTTATTTTCGCGTGGAACCTCTTAAATAACTTTGCCCTTGCAGACCTAACAACAATTGTACCAATTCAAGCGAAGTGATTAGCGCGCCGTTAAGTAAGTCCAGGGACTTACGTATACATGGTAACTCTGAAAAAAATCCATGCTATTTTTAGAAAGTACCAACCCTCAAACGAGGCCTGAAAAAGTCTCATATGTCCTCGATCATTTGTTGAGAAATTCATTTGTTCATTACGGACTTCATTTGTTCATTATTTTTTTAATTTCTTAGTTTTTAACTGGTTTGGGAACCAGTGTGGTAACTCTTTTCTCTCGAACAAAATGATTTGTCGATAGTTTGCTGATTTAATTTTAAATGAGCTCGTAGGGATATCGCTGAAGCGAAAGGCAATGGACGCCTAAAAGACGTGGTTCCATCAGAAAACATGAAAAGTTTTTTCAAAACTATTCTCGATAATTGAAAAGTGAAATTTGCGATAAAGATATGCAAACGCAGTTTACTATTTTGTATGAAGATTTATGCTTCAGAAGGTTGTTTTCTTTTATTCGCTGAACGAAAAAAAGACTGCAATTTAGTTGGAGCACTATTTGGGATTTTTTAAGCGCATACGAAAGATTTTTCATGCACATTAGACGTCACCACTTCGGTGTCGATTCGACACTCTACTGAATTGAAAGGATCTGGTGAAAGCCGTGCGAAGTTGCTTAGAAAATTTATGAACTTTGTTGTTGGGGCTGCGCGTGTTTTTCTATTCACTGATTATCTTAACGAGAGAAGAACAATGAGTGCGGTTTTCTTATTGCATCTTTTATTTAATTTTCAATTAATTTGCGAAGAGTAGAAAAAATATCATTTCTGGACAACCAAAGTACATTAGCTTGATTGTTAAGTTCGCGTTTTCAGTTTGGCGAATTTGTTTTTATGTTTTATGCTTTAGTATGTAAAATTTTATGCTTATTCAGAATACGTACCATGGTCGCAACGATAATCCTAATTCGATACGGACATGAAGATTATATATTCTTGAAAATGTCTGATTCCTATATTTGGACGCTAAAAACACAAGTACCTTGCTGTTGTTGACCCTAAACACGAGACACGGGGAATATCAATGCTGAAAAATCGATATCGTGGTAAAAAATTTGAATGTCTTTCTTGCGTCAGCTGTATAATAAACACTTCAATACTGAACAATTTCTATTACATTGGCTTAATGGTGCTATTTGAGTAATTGATTTGGTGTGATTTTTAATGAAAGAAAACACTATATTCACAAAGCACACGAACATTTATTCACAGACTCAAAATTCGGAGTTTTTACATCCTTTTGAGAGAATTCTTTCGCTTTCCATTCTAAAGACGATACGATTTTGTGCGTTAGGATTACGTTGTAAATACTATCAAAAACGCTTCACAGTTGATTACGTCATTTGATATTTTAATTTAAATTAATTTATATTCGCAGCTTCCGTACCTTTGTACGAAAAGCTTCTCAATAAAAATTATCCTTCGTGCCTCATTCACTTCTTTAAAAGTTGTTGTTTTTTATTTAATTATTTAACCGTGTACTTTTTATTGAAATTTTCTTCGTAAACCTCTTCTGTCAAAGTTAGTTAAGACAACTAAGTAAAAAGCCTTTAAAAAAATCTATGTGTAGCTACAAACTACAAACCTTAGATATTTGGTTGTATGCCAGTTGCAGTTCGTATAAAAATAAACCATGCCAGTTGCATGTTAAAGTTTCTGTCTTAGCTTTCAGGTCACGAAAGCTTGTACGTTAACGAAATTATACAAGTCGCTCAATTCATGCCTATGCCTCTACTTCTCTTAACAATAATAACTAAGAGAATGAACGAAAATGGATGAAATCGTTTCCTTTATAAATAATTTCTCCTCTTTGAAATTGCTATTCGTTACAAATAAGCTAATGACTTATATACGCAGAAAGCATTGTGTCCAATAATACAATTAACCTAAAAAACCGTCTTATTTGTGAGCTTTTATCTTTCAAGAAAATACTAGATAAAACTAAGTATTCGAAGAAGAGAACTCGAAACGTTTTGTAATAGAACATAGCGCTCCGGTTACGGCTGTTCATGTTCCTGTTAACGCACCAGTTGCGACGTTACTGTTTCACTTTCACTGTTTTTTTGAACAATACTTTGAATATAGGTTTCATGATACGAAGGCACACTCTATTAAAAATTTACAAAAGGACGAGAATTCACATCTTTGCTTTTTTATGTGAACATGCGCAATGTTATATAATACGTATACGCAAAAAACCGAAGACGGTGATATACGTAATTTTGTTTTTGAATTGAAATTTTTAGGACAACATAGATCTTATCTATAATTCTTATGAAGGTCCTCTTACAAATGATTTATAGGAATTTGTGTTTACAACGTTTTAATGCTCTTTCTGGTCTTGTTCTTTTGAATATAACAAATTAATTCGCTTTACCCGCCTAGTTTTGCCTTCCGCAAATACTAAGTTTTGACATTTTCATGCTACTGACTTTTCACCTGTGAAATTTTCTGCGAATTGCTATTAAGTTTTCCACCAGTCGCCAATTGAGTCGGTAGGTCCAGCATTATGAGTCCCTTATATATTTGGTTTTTTCTAATTTTAGAAACTAGTTCCTTAAAAAATCAGTTAACTGTCATGCAGACTCGTTTTGTCAAATGTAGCAATATTGTATAAAGTCCACATGCTAGACGAAGGATAGAGACGGCGACGCAGGCGGTATCCAAAAATTTGGTACAATTAATTATACTCACCAGTGAAGGATGAGAGTATACTAATTTTGGTTTTTTCAAAATGCATGCAGCAGCCAAAAGGAAGCTTCAGAGACTCTATAAAGCATATATATTCTTGGTCATAGTGAAATTCTGAATTGCTTAAGCCATGTCCGACCGTCTACGGGTCTGCGTGCCTGTGCGGTGTTTGTTGTTGGTACTCTTCTGGTCGCAAAAAGGAAAATATCGACTTCAAATTTGGTAGAAACATTGAAAGTTTCTGCACGCAGGTTGGTATTGCAAATGGGTCAAATTGGTCAGAGCAGAAAACCGCAGTGGGGTGTAACCTGAACCCCGTTTTTCTTAATAAAAATTTGTGCGTTTTCGTTAAAACTATTTTTTACATCCTTCTGATTTCAATTTTGCACATTCATTTCGAGAGTAAAAATTGTCCGATCCAATTCGTTACGTTCGGGTGCGTTCTTACGCCAAAATATGCCAGAATACCAAATTAAAAACAAGTAAGAAAATTATAGTCGGAAAAGGCCGCCCATTAAATACTTTACACCACATTGTCTGACACAGTCTATATAAAGTCACATTTTTCATGTGCGTATTTCTGGAGAGCGGGCCCAAACCGCAACCTAATATAGTACAAGTTTAATCCTTACATAGGGCACAATTCAAAAATAGGCGCAACTGGTTCAAATTTTGTAGAGTTCATTTTTATACGAAATTACTATAATGCTATGAGTCAATTTAGACTTTTCTGCACGACAAGGGGTCAATTTTCGTGAAAATTGTTATCCGAAATACAGGCCGAGAACGTCCAAATTTGGTACAGTTTATTTGTTTAAGTTAACTTACTATCACGATATAATTTTCATTGTAAAGCATTGAAAATTATACCTTTTTGTCGTATGAATTTCACTTTTCGCTACATGAGAGATGATACAAAAATTGCCCCAGCCGGTCCAAAGTTTTCATACTAATTTACAACGCTGAATTACTACTACTTAGCCACTTCTATATGGGAATTGGTCGAAACAGTGGACCGATCCCAACCATGTCCAATAACGTTCGTCCTTCCCCCCAAGTACGTCACTGTACGAAATTTTATCGAAATGTCTCAAGAATTGTGACTTGTAGCTTGAACACAAATTTACATGGACGGACATCAGACGGACAGACAAGCTTAGATCAACTCAGATATAGATTTTGAATCGTTCGGTATAATAAAAGTTGAGTCCATCTTCTGCGTGTTACAACGACCACACTATACCCTGTACTACAAGTGATATAAGATATAAAAAATACACTGGCAGACAAGCTTGAATCGATACCGAAAATGACTCTGAATCGATCAGTTTAGTAAAAAGTTAAGTCCTTTGGAGTATTGCATACAACCGCAATTTATATATACATAATTAACGCCACCCTAAATAATAAAGTATAAATTTTAATATTTTGCCACCAAAATAATCAAGCTTAGCATTAGTAGGAGTTATATAGGGACTTAATTGTCGCTTTTACTTGTTTATGTTTTTGCAAGTATTACTTGTTCTCGTATACATTCACACGTATGTACGTACATTTAAAAACAAAGAAAGATATATGTTCATGTTTCATAAACGTTTGATACGGTGTGAAATCATTTCTATGAACATTTAATAGAATGTTTGCCAGAATGAAATTGCTATTAAAATAACAACGCAACAAGTTTTACCTTCAAAAGCTCATTAACAATGGGTTACAATATTTGGGCTTCTTTTGTTCTCTCTTAAAAAAAAAAAAAAACAAACGCTATAGCTCAACAAACTTAACTCAATTAACGTTAAAATCCTTAGGTTATTTCCCCGAACAGGAGTCTTTTAAGTTGGTAAGAGGCAAATTATTGAAAATTAACGCAACATAGGTAAACGTAACGCCCTACGTAACTTATTTACATATATTATTGTTAGCAGGTTAATATTTGAAAGCTAATTTTTATAAGCAGGTCACAAAGTCATTTTTGTCATTCGTTTAGTTTGCTTAATTAATTTTTTCAGAAGTTTTTAATTATTTTTTATTCAAATATTTTTACATATGTAGCAGAAATTTTCATTTTTGGTTCATCTTTTTAACGTTTGTTGCGAAAACAAGATCACATAAATAAATATGCTAATCGAACACTTTAATACGAGTAATCAGTCAATTCCAACTTATGAAAGACATGGGAGTTTTGTGCAAGATATCGCTGTGGTAAGTGAAGCAAAAAGAAACACATATGCGCGAATGTTCAGGTTACGCACATATAATACGAAATTTTTTCTAGCCTGATTGCCCCATGGTAATGATTTTGCCTCCCGACGAACGCTGTGCCTTCGTTACGGATACGGACTACTGTGAAGATGATATTTTTATCCTAGATTATATGTATTTCTTCTATTGTAGCATAGACACCTCTAAAGTCTTTGTGTTCATCTTGGGAGAATTTGTTCTCATGTGTGGAAGCTTTTTGTTGTTTCTCATACTAGGTTCCACTACGGACGGCTTGTAAGTACAGATCGAGCAAACACAGAAAATAAATGATGTTTAAAAATATGCGTTCTAATAGTTTTTGCCCATGTTTGAAGGTGTTATGTGATATTCTGGGTTTAAATGAGAATGTCGCTGGTGTTACACTGTTGGCGTTTGGCAATTGTGCGCCGGATATGATAACTGGTCTAACTGGTCTTGCTTCTCAAACTCGTATCATTTACACGGACGTTTTAGGTTCAGCCATGTTTGTGACATTTTTTGTGGGTGGTGTTATTATGTCTCTTGTGCCATTTGTCATACAGCCCACCACATTTCTACGTGACACTTGTTTTCTATTATTTGACGTGGTTTTTTTACATTATTGCTTTAGTTCTGATCTTTCGGTAACACTAGCCGAAGCTATAGGTAAGTGGACGCATTATTAGAAATTTTGCTGATGATTTTGTTCTCTTTTATAGGTATAACAAGCATATATCTTATATATATTTTCACTGTGGTCTTCGATCAGTACTTATCCAAAAAAAAAATTAAAGGTGAGCTCATCATTAAAGGCGGATGTGGGAGAATTAGCTAAGGAACATAATTCGCCCACTGTTTAGTACGTTTAGTAGTTTTGGCTTATCTTCCAGGCATAGATTGTTCCGCTTTGTTGTCTTCAAAGGGGTTTATTTGACAATTTTGTTTTGACATTTGAGAAAAATATTTTTAGAGACCCTTAAATGTTGGAAGCAAAATGTAAAAAATTAGTTTAAAGCCATGGTCCTTAGGACTCACTTTAATTTGAACGTAACTTTCTTTAAAGACTGCTTTCAAATTTGCGACGTCATCTGTCTCTTTCTTCCCATTTTCCCTATTTTTCGGGTGTTTTTTTACTGTTCGAACTTTCTCAGGGTTGACTTAAAACCCAATACGTCGATTATTAACTGGTTGTATGTTATGTTGCATTCGTCTCAAGCTTATACCAAAGCTATAAATGCCATTTATAAATTAAGTGCATAAACACACAGCAAAGAATTCGTGAGATTTATAAATAAATAATCAGGATTGGTACGAATTATGTCGGTTGGACTGCCCCTCTTTTTATGCGTTTCCGAGAATCGGAATCTAACATAAGAAAGAGCGTTCTTTGAAATGTATACTCATCGTGCCTCCGTCTCCAAGGTGTTTGCCGTTTCATTAATTATTACTTATTCCTTTTTTTTCAGAGCAACTTCGAAGGAATACTGAGCGTAAGCGAAAACCGTTGCGAGAAAGTTTATTTTAAATATTAAAGCGACTCTTTATTATTGATGTAATTAGTTGTATCATCAGTTCATCAGTTGCTATCTCAAGCAGAAGAATGGGAACAGGAGGAGTCGCCGCCAGAAGAAGAAGAAGATATAACGGGAGAACTATTTCGACAATTGTTTTACAGTCTTAACCCTATAGATGTACCTGATTGGTTAGAGTCTGGTCGGATGGGTAAAGTCGTCATGCTGATGAAGGCACCTGTTCTGGTGTTTTTAAAAGTGGTTATACCTGTAGTGGACTATGAAATTGAGGGTAATGGTTGGTCGAAACTACTAAATTGTATTCAAATGGTTTTGTTACCGCTACTTTTAATTTATGCAATAGGTACAAATTGAAAGTAATTTGAAAATTTATTATTGTTTAAAATCATTGATTTCTTATTTCAGCGGAACCGGGAACCTTAGTTAGTGGTATTCTATACGGCGTGGCTGTTTTCACTACCATCCCACTTGCTATATATGTTTTTAAGCATACCAGTGTTAACGAGGTGCCCAAATATCACCGGGTAGTGTTGTATTATTAAGGTTTTCTTTAGGTATGTTTTTAATTTGATTCGTTGTTCCTTATGGCAATTATAGTTTTTAGCGGCTTACGCGGGCATTGGATCGATGTTTACGATATATTACTGCGCTGCTGAAATCGTGAGCATTTTAGGCGTTTTGGGCATTACCACTCACCGCAGCAGCTCTTTTCTCGGTTGTACTTTGTTAGCTTGGGGAAATAGCGTTGGAGATTTGGTGGCTAACATATCATTATCTCGTAACGGTTATGAGAAAATGGGGTTTGCTGCTTGTTTTGGCGGACCTTTGTTCAGTGAGTATAAGTTTTGTTAAAGATAGACATCTTTCGCGGTAAGAAGACTGAGCTTTAATGATTATAATGAAAGACTTCATTAGTCAAAGCCTTAATAAGAAGCAAATTGAGTATGCAATCCTTCGCAAAAACTTTTACAAGTTATTGCCTACACATACTTTTCCTTACTCTCTCATACATGATGCGTGTCATTTTTGAGTTTTGCGCCGCGATTTTTCTGCTTGGGAAACAGAAAAGCCCGTTAAAGTCATTATATATATATATTTTATAAACTTTAGAATAGTGTCCGTCTATCGGTTACCCACGAACAGAAAAAGCAGTTCCAACTTTTTTTCATCCTTGCCCCCAGATTAAGTTCGAACATTCGTTAATTTTCGCGGTTGGTCCACCATAATTAGTGAAGTATGTTATACGAGATATCTATGATATGATATATCATTTATATGCCAAGTTGACGTTTCGTCTTGAGAATTAATATCCATCCGAATGAGAATTTCCTTATTTTTTTTAGATAGTACTTTATTGGTCAACAACAATAACATTTTTATGGGTTTATCCTATTTCGTCTTTCTCACTCTCTAGCTAGCTTATTCGGAATTGGCATTGCTATGATGTACAGTGCTGGTACTAGTCCTGATTATGCAACCGATAAAATGGTACGTTTATACAATTAATTTTATAGTGTTGTACCCATTGCAGCAGATACATGTTAAGTGCTGGTAATGGATAGAAGGATGTGCTTAACGCTGTAATTGTCCAATAGAGGCCATAAAAGAAATAGGCCGCATATAATTTTCTTTGACTTTTCTTTCTCAACTAATTTTTTGGATTTGTTTGTAAATGTAATTTTTTAAAGAAAGTTGGTGTAGGAGCGATGGGAGAGACGTTGAATACTTTTATGGTCATCATGTTGTCACTGTTAATATGTGCTGGCTTTTTCACAAATTTCATATGTCGTCGAAGTATGGGCCTGTTTATGATAACATCCTATCTTATTTTCGTTATTTTTTCTATATTAATGGAATTTGAAGTGATACATCCATTCGGCAGCGAGCATCGCTTTCAACCACCGCCAGAAATTTTTGGGGAACCCTAAAGGAATGAAAAACAAAAATGATGATCCTGGTTTAATTATTTCAAAATACTTTTAGAAGCCAAAATTTAGGTGAATCTGAAGAATGTACAAGAAATTATGCTCATCTTTTATAATATAACATCTTATTGATACGTTGTTAAGTAATTACCTTGTGACTTTGCACTCAAACCTCGAAATTCTTTTGGTTTGTTGATTTAGCATTTAATTTCCATTTGATTGGAAATTGGAAAAGAAGTTGAGCATAACCGAAAATAGCGCTGATAAAAGCCAATTACAAGTGTACACAGTTTTGCTTATCTCAGCACTATTTTCGCTTATGCTTATTTTCAATTAAATGGAAATTAAATGGTAAATCGGAACTGTGTATACTTGTAATTTGCTTTTTCGCTTATGCTCAACTTCTTCAGGCAGCTTAGGGCCTGATGTGTAGTGAAAATACGTCTATTTGCCGCCAAACATATTGCGGTCTAATACCTTACGTTGCTTATTCTAAGAGCAATGTGACTGTAAGTAAAAGAACAAAACATAAATAAGAACATTGTAGATGGGCAAGTCCAACTGTTAAATTCTCCGCATTAGTTCATCTAGTACAATCATTCGCTCGTTTTGGTAATAATATATCGAAAAGTGCACATTCATTTCATGCAAAAATATACCTTCGATAAAGACCCACCTATTGGAGGACGCCTAAAATATTATATGACCTAATCCGTATTTAGCAAACTTAACTTACTTCCTAAAACCTTTATTATTTTGCAGTTTCCGTCACAGAAAAGTAAGAATTATACACTCTCCTCTTTCATGACAACTCTTATCCATGTTAGGGTCTAAAGAGTAGACCTAGGTGCTCAAAATTCCCTTTCTTTCGTTATTTTGTTACTAAGGCACAATTTTGATCATAAAATATATTAAAAGAAATGTTTTCTGAAAGGCGTACTACTCATGAGAAATCTGTTAGGGAATGCGGATGTGGTTCGAATTTGGTTCATTTAATTTTTATGCCAAATTACGTGGTACAAATTCGATATGATTGATTTCTATTTCTGATAATTAGACTTTCTCACCATAAAAATATTCAGTTTTCGTAGAAACTGAGGGGGAATTCAAGACATTGCTCAGCCCAACCACATTTTTCATATCAATTTAGAACGCAACCACAACAGCAATAGAAGGCGCAAGGGACAAATACGCTCTGTATTTATTTGGGCAAGAACTGAATGAAACAAAACAATAGTAGATGCAACCGCTACAGAAACATTAAATGATTCTGTCATACTACGTCTGGAATTGGAACAATGCCACGCAACCAACGACATTATTATGCAAATAGTGAGAAGCAGCAACGAATAATTTTGCACGTACTCGAAGGCAGAGAGGCCATTGCTACGTTAGCTTTATATGGTAAAAAGGAGCAATTTTCGCGTACCCAAAGGCATTATTATGCAAATAGTGCGGAACAGCAATGAATAATTTTGCAAGTACTGGAAGGCCGAGAAGGCCCATTAAAAGCATTAAAGGAATAGAAACTATAATCAAACTATTATTTTGCGAACAATTCGCAACACTACAATGCAAACAATTATTAAACTACTCCACATAGCCATCGTGACATTCCGTATTACTTCTCTTAAATAGGTTATGAAATGTGCAGTGTTAAGAACGTAGATCTAACGGTTCCAACTGAGAAAAACCCTTTAACGTCAACAGAATACACAAAGTAAATAGTATGCCCATTTAATATAAGGGCGAACGCAGATACAGTAGTGCTGAGTAAAGAAATATTGAAGGGTTTTTTCGTTAGTAACTGTAAAAGAAAATTACTGCATTTAACTATCAGAAACACAATCGGATAAAATATTATACCGCAAACCCAATTGAACGCTATGAAGCGCTACATATGAACAAACACCCAATGATCAAAGATTGAAAGAAATTAATAAATTTTCTCACTTTGACGAAGAAAACTAACGTCAAATCATTTCTGTTCTCGAGATCTGCAATTGGATAACAAAACTTCCTTCTATGCAAAAAAATTACAGATTCACACATTCTCGTCTGGATGAAATCAATAGCCGAATTTATAAGCTTTCAGACGATAATATAATAATAAAATCCAGTTCATATAATTCATCATTTCTTGTAGTATGCAAAGAACTCTTTTAAAATAAAACGAATGAAGATAAGTGATAGATTTCAGACAATTAAAAAACAAATTATCAATGACAAATTTCCCTCATCCATATTTAATATCAAGTAACTAATGTATGAAAAATTACTATCATTGTTGCCTTAATGGAAGTGAACATGCACTTTTATTTAATATATTATTTAATATATTATTTGTTTACAACGCCAATCATATATTCGTAAACACAATTAAAATAAGTATATTTAAAAAGATAAGTTTAATTGTTAGGGCTCCCTATTCACGAAATAAACGAAAAAAATTTTTCCAGTAGCACAGCTTCATCATGTGTCGGTTTAAAATAGGTTTATTTTTCTAAATTAATACAAAAACAAGTAAGAATATTATAGACGGGGAAGTCCGTCCATTTAATACCCTACATCAATTCACCTAGTGCAATAATTCATTCGTTTTGGTAATAAAACAAATGTTTATTTATTTATTTTATTTATTTATTTATTTATTCCACTTATAAAGAAACTCAACTAAAACAAACGACAGTCGAGTTCAAATGACTCTTAAAGTAAATCTTAAATTAATTATTATTAAGCACAATAAAACAAATAAAAGGAAAAAAAAAGAAAAAAAGCATATACACAATTAGCACAGAGCCACACCCACAACCGGTACAGAACCTAGTTGCAAATGAATCTCTAAGCCATCGCAAACATGCATAAGCTTGGCAACCGATAATAGTTAACAACAATTAATTTTCGAATCGTAGTGACTTTTTAGGATTAAGAGCTAGTTTAAGTACGACATTGGCAAATCTCGTGTATTAAGCAATGTTGCTTTAATGGACTTTAAAGTGTCCGATAATGAAAAGAGGTGATAGACGTCATTTAGGTTCTTGCAAACAACTCCGAGCGGGTTAAACAGCTCATAATTATATTTACAATGACTAACCTTAACCAAGGTAAAGTGCCTAGAGAAGCGGTTAGGAACATTAAAACTTATTTCTCCAAGTAATGACGGCGAGTCAATAGCGCCGTTTATTACTTTGATTGCGAAGAAAACGCCAAGAACAAATCTACGTTTTTCAAGAGACGGTAAGGACAAAAGAAGCAACCTATTTTCATAGGGGGGAAGAGAAGCAGACGGATCCCAACCCAAATTCCTAAGAGCAAACAACAGGAATTGCTTTTGAATAGATTCAATTGAGTCTACATAGCACCTATATGAAGGAGACCACACAATAGAAGCATACCCAAGTACAGGCCTAACCAAACACGTATACAGCCTCTTGGTAATATACGGATCACATAGCTCTTTGGACCACCTCTTGATGAAACCAAGAGCGGACCTAGCTTTGCTTATCGAGAACTCATCGTGCAAATTGAAACGTAACCTACGGTCAAAGAGGACGCCACTATTTAAAAATTTCTTGAACAGCTTGTTTTTCCTATTCCTATAATACCTAATTGACGTATTAAACCACGGGAGACACCTACCTCGAGGCCGGCACTGCTTAAGCGGAACAGATGCAGCAATAGCTAGATTTAATGTATTGTAGAACGATGACAATAACCTTTCTATACTCCCGGTTGAGAAGTCAAGCCTCATATGTGAAAGATGAAATTTTAGCAATTCTATATTGGTTTTATGAAAATCATAATATTTGCTGGAAAAGGTTGGGTTTGGACTATTGAGACAGTTCAGCGAACCGTCATTCTTGTGATGAAAAGAAATACACAATGCTGGATGATAAGGATCCTCAGGTAAACTAAAAGGTGGACAACGATTTATATTAATCTCTGGAAAATTGGCAAAGCAAAGATCAAGTAGTCTACCATTACAATTAAAGGTACAGTTATATTGACCTAGATTATGGTCAAGTAATTCACCAAAGAATACTATAGCTCTATCAGATGTTGAAGAAGGAACTATACAGGCAGAATTATCACTGTTACACCAAGTGACTTGAGGCAAGTTGAAATCTGCTTGGCCACTTCACAAATGAGGGAAGCCTGCTTCTTATATATGGAGATATCCGAATTTGGGGGAATGTAGGAGCATGTAATAAATAACTGTTTATTAGGTATTCTCGCTCGAATGGCGATAAATTCGACGTCAGGAGACATGGGAAATTCAATTGAATAGGACGGGACTGACGCAGATATGGCAATTAATATACCGCCGCCAATGCGGTTCAATCGGTCATTTCTGAAAACATGGAAAGAATTATGGAATAGTTCCGACGAATGTATATCAGGTTTTAACCAAGTTTCAGTGAAAGCAAAACAGAAAAACGCAGTGCTTCCTGACCGAATTTTTGAATTTAGGCCCCTAACATTTTGATAAATGAGACATAATGGGCCTGAAGAAACATTTAGTTTTTTGAAGGCGACAGGCCTACAGCATTGGTATTACGGGGTCGATCTCTAGGAATAAATACCTTAATTAAGGATCCTACTGGCCACAGGGGTTTATTTAACAATATTTCACTGTTTTCAGTCGGAACTAGAATTTTAAATGAAGATATTGCTCTCGGTTGAGAAGGAGCTAATTTGAAAATGCTAACGCGCTTCAAGTTGACTGATGGGGCTTTCGCCGCAAGATAGCTTTTTATATTATCTACCGATGTTTCCGGTGCCAGTCTTGACACACGTAATGCCTTCCTAGGAGGAAATATCATCACTACTTGGAATAGTAGGGTTCACGGCTTGGGAGTTATGAGAAGGAGAAATATTGACACACTTGTGCGAAAAGCTTGAGCGACATGCCCAGTTTGGTGACTAGTATTCACACT
>CCAG010022414.1:0-83620 GCA_001077435.1 Glossina morsitans morsitans
CACTTTGCGGATGCTATAATCACCTCAATAAAGAACATCCGGTAAAATACTAAAAATTTTAGTCCATAAAATTCGCAAAGCCAATAAGATTGCTGAGTGCGACGTACGGAAAAGATGAGGACATCGACGCCAACTCGAACTTATCCGTTAAAGAAAAGTTCGATATTTCTGATCCCCGTCGAAGGTAATCGCATAGCTAGAAGTTAGCTTTAGATTTCGTTTTCAGCTATTCAGCAAGAACGGCCGCCAATAAAAGCGAAAATTACATTTTTTATATATGATTGCCCCGCAATTCCCTTAGGACAAACATCAGCCAAAAGATGCATTTATTGAAAACTTTGCTCAATGAGCATCTTTTGATGAAAAAAGAATCAAAGAGAATAAGTAAAGAGAGAGAAAGAGAGATTTAAAAGTCTAAGTATTGAAGACTGACTATGCTCTTTACGTAAATTTTCTGTTCCCTTTCACTATCAAAATCCTCGATATTCCAATCGAATTTCGAAGAAATATTTTAAACAATGTGTACGGATATGAGCAAACCCTTTTAGAACCTCAGTATGATTAAGAAATGAGATTATACAACTAAAATTCAATGCGAAAGAGCGACATCTAATAAAAAATTATTTATAATTTTTGAGACTCACTTTATGTTAAAAAAATGAAAATAATGATAAAAGATGCATCATAAATTAGTCATGAAAATTTACCGAAAAGTTTTGTGACGTAATAGGAGATTTTTCTTTTTACGTCTTGTAACATAAATATCCGGTAGTAAAGTTAAGCTTAATAAGCGAATGCAACAGAGAAAACAAGTAAAATCTACAAGAAGAGCCCCATTACATACCGCATTTATGTAATAACTTTTCAAAATAAGGCGCTATATGGGAAGTGGTCAAAAGAATGGATCGATCTGAACCATATTCAATAGCGTTCGTCGTTGGACCAAAACCTATCTATATATCAATTACAAAAATATCTCACAAATTGTGGCCCGTAGATTGAATGAAAGAAAAAAAGGCGGACAGACGGACAGACAAGCTTTAATCGATTCAAAAAGTGGTTCCAAAACTCACGCTGACATGATCGACATAATAAAAGGTGGCTCTATCTCAATTCCTTCTGGGTGTTACCTACGTCCACGTAATATGATATAGGGTATGGTAATAAATAAAATAAAGAGAAAGAAATATTTACATTCCAGCTGGAATCTTTTGTTGTTTATTATTAGTAATAAGTAAACACTTACTACTGAAGAGATTCGGTTGTTTTTAATTTATATAATTTACTCAACTACTTTAGGGTCACAATTCGAGCACAACATAGGCAAACATTATTATTTACAAGCGTTTAAATATTCAATATATAAAGTTCTAAATGTGCTCAAAGAAACGGCTAACTTCACAGACTGACTCTTCACCTATTCCTGTGCCTTTTCTAAAGTTCTCTTCAAAGCTACATTTTTGGATTCTTTTGATATTTCAACTTTTCAAAATCGGCTATATATTTACAAATAGCTACTCCCCTCACTAACCTATGCAAACTGCATAAATTTCTTTACCAAAATCATATTTCGGCAATTTTACGCTTTTTATAATTGTACAGAAGAGAAGACGAATTCAACTAAATATTCCGCTTCGTATTCTCGTGGCAGTAAGAGAAGGCAGCGTAATGAATGAAGACTACATTCTGGCCGAATCAGAAAGTGCGAACAAAGAAACGAATTTCCCGATTATAGCACTTCGTATGTAGCTTCCTTTTAATCATAAATCATACCATTTGTGAGCAAGTCGAATAGTCATTAGTAGCATTAGTAGAAAGCGAAGTCTTTGATTAAACACGATTACCACTACCAGCAACTTTCAAGTTTATTTTCAACGCTCAAGGCAATGACGATCGTTATCTCGCTGGTATATCACCGGTGACAAAATAAATTTATTGGAAACGGGTTTCAATGAGCACTTATCTTACCCTGAATGAAAAATCTCATCATTGTCCACGTATGTGTTTTTCCAAAGGATAATGTAGTTTTTTTCTAACGGATGTGAACAAAATTGAGGAAAATCTATCTATCTTATGTGTGCCTTTGGAACGACATATCTATGCGCCGTTCTTGTAAATTCCTGTTGTTTTTCAAACGTAAGGATATATAGGGTGTTCCACAATTTACGCCAGATTTGAATTTGCCACCATTTGTCCAGTAGTATTTGCAACCCAAAAGAAAACTGTTTGACAGCTGACAGTTTAGGGTTAGTGAAAATGGGACATTACGCGAGAGAACAGCGCGTTGTCCATTGTGGAACAATATTTCAAAAATAATGAAAGTTTGATCATGAAACTGCTCAAGCAATGACAAATAATGGTGCTCGATATCGCGTTATGATAACCCAGTTTCTTTCTGCCGAAAATGGATGCTATTGACTTGAACGACATTTGGTTTCAACAAGACAGTGTCAAATGCCATACATGCATGAGGCACTCCTTGATCGTGAACTCTCACATTTCGTTGATTAGAAATTCGATAAAAGAGCCAGCAAAGCTGTGGACGCCATTTGCCCGATATGCTATCCTGAATCGTTGTCCATCTGTCCGTCTATAAAGCCTGTTGTAAACATTCTCTTGGCCGCAAAAATAAAGCAATCGACATCAAATTTAACAAAAACATTAGAAGATCTTGTATGCAGGTGGGTATTGAAAATGGGCAAAGTCAGTCGAAAGAAATGCCTACAATACCAAGTAAACTGAAATCACCTCTGTTTTCGGAAAGGAAATGGATTGGTATTTTGTTGAGTACCCACAATCTAGAGCAGATTAAAATGTGGAAATCTGAACATGTATTCCGTAGGCTATGGAGTAATACAAAAAAGTGCAAAAATTGGAAAAATTGGTTACGCCTACCTAATATTATAGTATATCGAATTTTAATTTTTTTTTTTTCAAAATCTTCATGATGCCAGAGACAAACTATAAAGGCAGATTATAACTAAACACGCCCGCCTGTTCATCCGTCCATCTCTCCGTCGGTGTAACGGTGTAATAACTGTGGTAAACAAATTAGGATATCATCTACCAGTTTGCCGAAGTACGTGTACCATACAACAAAAATTGCGAGCACCTTTGCTGTCTGCTAAACTAAAACAAATACACGATATAAATTTCCACTTTTATACCACACAAATAGGATAAATGTTGTCACGCCCACTCAGTGCGAGCAATTAATTTTAAGAATGAAATTTTTTAGAATAATTGAAATGGGTATAAAAGATTCGATCACAGCCGAGTATAATTCTCTTACTTGTTTTAATTAACTAATATATTTTTTGGCTTCTTTTTTTTTGTTGCTTACTTTTTAATTAATTTTAAGAAATATTAAACAACTTGAAAAAAACGAAATACTTTTTGAAGCCACAAACTTAAATGCGAACTATTCTAATGACGACGAACGACTACAATATGCATTTTTTTGCACATTGCACAAACCCGTAAAAGAATATTGTCAATAATAACGTATAGTAAAGCTTGAAAAATTAAAAAAAAAATCCAACTAGCAATAAGGTAAAAGTGGAAAATTGCAATTTTCATAATTCCGACAGAGCTGCGCTCACATGTGTTTCACTTAAATTAGTTAAATGATATATTTAATAAAAAGAATAGAATAGCTTAGATAGGGCTTGCATTCGAAGTGGGGGGCGAATGTTTTCTTCGTAACTTGGAAGATAAAGAAATTTAAAGAAAATAAAGTTGAAAAATCCAATTCAAGAATCTTGCTTGCAAAGCCTTATGACCCCAAGAATCTTTTAGCAAGTACTATTGAAGCCAACCGTAACTAATAGGACAGTTAAAGCTCCCCAGTGCCTTTTTATACAGCCCTAAGAAATAGTTGAGAAAGTACGTCTCGTAATTGTTTATCAATAGTGGCATTAACACGGATCGACAAATGGACGGACAAAAATAACATCGATTTTGAATATTATGTTGATATAGAGTATATGTACGCTTTATGGGGTCCTTGATCCAAATTTCAAAATGTTACAAACGAAATTACAAATTCAATATAAGTCTATCCTCCATTGCACTGGATGTAGCAATTAACGTTAATAACTTTTTTATTTTATTTTACAATTTATTGAAATATGAAGCTAAACAAAAGAAAATATATATTCAGTTTGAACTGAATTTCGAAACAAAAAAAACGTTGATGAATGTATCGAATATTTTCATCTTTTATCAGTAAATATCTGATTATCGCTCTCTCTCTCTCTTTCTCTGATTTGATCAAGATCGTATGTAAAGAATCCCATCAATCCTAATGATTTTTACTAACGAGTCGGTGATCTACGAACCGACAAAGATGCTGAACGAGTAAATTTTCATACTAAACTTGGTTTTCTATGCAAAGCTAACCTTAGCTAATGCAACAAACCTCGTTCACGTAAGAAAGTATATGGTGTATGGGAACTGTAAAAAACGCCAAACTCTGCAACGGGATCGCCTAAACATAAATCGTCATACCAAGTTCAACATATCACAAAAGAGTATATTCATCGATTTAAAAGAAAATATAGCTTTTTTTACACGGCAAACTCTCTTTTTGTACTTATTGCAAATACAATAAAGATGCAAAACTACCATACGCTTACCGCCCACTTGGGATGCGCAGAGTGCGGAAGAGTAAACTAACAAGGGCTGTCGATGAATCAAAACTCACATATCTTCGAAGTTCCTGTTGCAAACGAAAACTCTGATATGACTTAGAAGGCTAAAAAGAATTTAAAAATGAACTACCTGAAAACAAAGCTGAATGGAGACTGCTTCAATCTTCTGAAGAAATATTTCTTTTCTTTTGGAAGGTAACTTCTTTTTCCAACAAGTTCATTGCTATGGAAGATAGATAGACCCTAACATACTACTATGGTAATTTAGGTATTAACTAGTTCTACTAAGACTCGCCAACTCCTTTGGTACTTCAGATCCTTATTGAGAATCGCTGGTTCATGCCATAATTATCCGTTATTCCAGCTGACAGGGTAAAGCAACATATGCGGATCTCAATACAAAACAAACATGAACAGTACAGGAGTTAACACAATGAGCCGCCATTTTCATTTTCGGGTTAAAAACTCTCAAGCGGTAAACACAATGAGCCACCGCGCTACCATATTGTTTTCCAGGAAAATGTTAACAAAAACACATGATTTTAGAACCATAAACAACAAATTTATAGAAAGTAACAACAATGAAGTTAATATAAAAGCAAACAAGCCGGTTTATTGGTTAATGATGAAGAAGATTAATTAGATAAAAAATTTAAACAATTGGGTGGGACTACTTCTGGAAAAACGTGATGTTGACGGGGTTTTTCGACATCACTTAAGCGAGTAATTTTAAAATTTAAAGTAAACGATCATCATTTCTTCGTCCGTTATTCATTTTTGTTGTATTTGTATGTACACATAGGAAACCAAATGATTTCTCAATTTTCTGAATACGTTTACTTGAATGTAGAAAGAAGAAGGACATTATTAATAATAATGTAACAATATCCATTGTTAGTCTCGTCTTGCTGACTGTTTTCGCATTTACTTATTTGTAATTTATTTTAAATTATTAGGTGACAATCATTGTCGACAATTTTTTATCCACCAGCCACTTTTGAAATGTAAAAGCAACGCTTTCCAACACTGTATCCGTTTGACAGATGATTTCGCATATTCACACTACATAATATTTTCCCAAGAAAATAGTGAAAACATTCTTGAATTCTGTGAAGGGCTATAAATTTAGAAAAAAAATCGAAAAAAATGGCTAGTGAAAAAGAAAAGACCTCTAAAGGCGATTTGGGTTTATTAGAGGAAGATGATGAATTCGAAGAATTTCCCGCCGAAGGTTTGTTTTCTTTTGTAATATTCTAGTATACGTGCTAATAAGTGTGCTGTTTTGCTTTTTAGATTTCAATGTGGCTGATGAAGATGAAGAAGTTAATGTATGGGAAGATAATTGGGATGATGATAATGTTGAAGATGATTTCAATCAACAGTTAAGAGCTCATCTAGAAAAACAATCTATGGAATCTTAAAAATATATTTTGATTATAATAAACGAAATCTATTATTCATCGTAAACAATCATAATTTCCGCTACGCCTTCATCTATTATTTTCTCAATATCCCGTTGATCTGCGATACGGCATTTCAAATTATGTTCCCGCTGTTCAAGTTTTTTTATTCTTTTCCAGTTTTCCTTGATTACATGTCGTTGCTCAGCAATTTTCTTTTCTTCTTCTAGTCGTTTGTCTCCAAATTCATTTTTTTTGATGCTATATTCAGCTTGGAGTTGTTCGACGGCTTCTTTCATATCTTTTATATCCTTATCGGAGAGTTTATTTTTAGCTTCTGCAAATGTAGCTTCTCTTTGTAGATTTTTCAGTTGTTTGTTACTGCTCTCTAGTTGGGTTAACAAATTTTTTGGGAATACCTTGTTTAACTCTTCGAGTTCATCACTTTGTTGTTGCAGCTTTTTAATGTCTTCATTGCGTTTACTTAGCACAGATTCCATACGGCCTTGCTCCTTCGCTAGATTTGCAAGTTTATTCTCTAACTGTTGAGTTTGCCTAAAACATCACTTGTTAATATTTTCGGAATTTTATCAAAATTCCTTCGCTTACTTTCCTAATTCCTGAAATTCATCATTAGATACCATTTGTTTGAGAAGCCGGTTTTTTTCCCCTTCCAAGTCCTTTTGTTTTTCTATGAGCTCTTCAATTTCGCGTTCAAGTTTGCCTATATCCTCTTTTTTTGCCCCAGTTTTCTCCACATAAGCTTTTAATTCTTCCCGACTAGCTGATAATCTTTCATTCAACATCTTAATAGATTGCTTAAGCTCTGCGTTTTCTTTTTGTCTTCTTTCGTTTTCACATCTTACTTTCTCGACTCGACTTTTCAGGTCCTGCAGTTCATTTAATGGCTTCCCCACCATCTTGAAAACTTCCTCTTTGTACATATTGTAATAAAACAAATAATTCAACAGAATACATAACATCTGGGCGGTCTTCTTAGGTGCTTTAAGTAAATGAAAATCAGTGTAATTTTGCAGGCATTCGATATATTTCACTTACTAGGTCGTATTAAATCGTAGTACGTAAAAACATAGGACTCGTTGCTTATTTTAAGCATGTGATCAATTTGTTTGACTAATTTGGTTCGAAACAGACGATATTCATTATTCTCCATCATAATTGGAGGCTCTATTTTATAACCAAAACGTTTTAAATAGCCTACCAACACGCCTGTTAGAAATCCTTCTGTGGGATTGCTTAAATCCGTTGAACGTAATTGACATTCGGTAAATACAGCGTTCCAACTGTCCATATTCTCCTTTTTAAACATTTCTTTATTTGCTATTTAATATTTATTCAAAAACTTTCAGAAATACAACCAAATAACCAAAGATTTGTTTTGTTTTTTCCCCAGTGTTGATAAACGAACCTAATTTTAGGGAGCTATTGTTTAGCTCTTTCAAATACACAATCAAGAAATCGATACTAGATCATCTCTAAGTAAAACCTATATAATAAACGTGATTATCAGATTTTTGACATAAAATTTTGAATAAAATTCGTAAAAAAATTAATATAAATTTCAAATTTGAGCTTAAGAGAGTAACAAACAGGTTGCAGATATGGAATCTGAGAACGGAGAGAGTCAGGTTCAAATTCACTTAAAAACGAAACAACAACAGTAAGTAGAATCTATTTTCAATATTGATAAGTAATTTCGAAAAAAGAATTCCAGTTACGCAGTTCCCGATGTTCCTTACTCTATAGAGGCCAGTGTGACAACTAGCGAATTAACCACTTTTGTAAATACTCTCTTGGAACAATCACTTTCCGGTGATCATAAAACACCGATAGAATTTGATTTTTTGGTGTTCGGTATTGAGTATCTACGGGGGCGTTTGTGTGATCATTTAAGAGAAAAATCTATATCCTTTGAAGATGCGATTGAAATTGAATACTTAGAAAGATTTCCAGCTCCGGAACCCCAAGATTGTTTATTGCATGATGACTGGGTATCTGCTGTTGAAGCAAATGATAAATGGATTTTAACTGGATGTTACGACAACACGATCAACTTGTGGACTAATAAAGGCGCACATATCTTGACCATACCTGGTCACACAATGCCAGTTAAGGCTGTAACTTGGGTTTCTTTAGACGGTGATAAAGGTAAATTTATATCATGTTCTCAAGATCAAACTGCCATGTTGTGGGACTGGTCCATCGAAAATAATTCAGTGGAATGCATATCCGTTTGCAAGGGCCACGAACGAGGTATTGATTGCGTCGGAGTAAGTCCGAATCGTAAACGTTTTGCTACTGGCTCTTGGGATACTATGTTAAAAATATGGTCAACAGACTCGGGGGAGACAATTGCAGGCACATCGAAACGTTCAAAAACGGAAGATAGCTCTGTCAAGGTACCAAAATAATACTTTCAGCCCAATTTTTCAACTGAAATAATGCACACTCGGAATTTTCAGACACCACAAATAACTTTGCAAGGACATCGCGAATGTATTTCTGCCGTACAATGGATGGACGATGAAACTTTAATAACTAGCAGTTGGGATCATACTATGAAGGTATGAAGGAATACTCTTATGAATATTTACATTACAAGTTGATATTAACAACATATTTCATGAAGGTTTGGGATCTCAGCTTGGAAGGAATTAAAACTGAAATTTCCACCAACAAATCTATATTTGATGCTAGTTATTCTCACCTGTGCCGACTGATTATAACTGCGTCAGCAGATAAAAACCTTAGACTATATGATCCCAGAATAAATCGTAAGTTCAATGAAGATACTCATGAAAAATTGCGCTTTTATATAAAAATGTTGACAGAAAGCTCCGTGGTGCGCAACACTTACTTAGGTCATCAACAATGGATTCAGACGGTTATGTGGTCAACAACGGAAGAATATTTATTTGTTTCTGGTTCCTACGACCATCAAAATAAATTATGGGATATCCGAAGGTACGACTACTACGATTTACTCCAATTTTTATGCTAATCTTTATTTTCATTATTAGTCCGAAAGCTCCTTTATATGATTTAATTGGTCACGGTGATAAAGTTTTAGACATCGATTGGTCGAATCCTAAGTATATTGTGTCTGGCGGTGCCGATAATACTGTAAGGGTATACAAATCTCGAAAAGCCTTAATTAAAGCTGATCATTCGGATTCCAATTGAAGATAGTAGCAAAACACAAATTTTGAAATTTGTTTTCTTAGAAATTAAAAACCAAAAAATATTTTTACATATAAAAAAGGTAAAAAAGAAAACGAAAATAGTCTTTAATTTATTGAAAGCCATTTATGTCGTGAAAGTGACGTACATGTCACATTTCTCAGTAGAAGGTATTTTAAACACTATCTCCACGCTTATTCTTGTACTTGTACACACGAAGACTAAAGTGAAAAAATAATGTGCAGAAGCAATGAAGATCGTTGCCTTGCGAATCTATATTTGAAACCAATTCCGGATGGCTTATGAGTCCACAGGAAAAATGCAGTAATTGCATTTGATGGTTTTCCCGATTTTCCCTTAAAACCTAATCTAGCGCTGGTAGTAGGGATGAAACAATCTTTCTTTTCTAGATTTCGTATAAAAAAATTGCAGAATTGTGTTGATATATATTAAATAGCTCTACCTTAATTTGGATTATAGATTTAATTATAGTATGCCAGCACGGAAGGCATTTCTCAATAAAAATCAGAAATTGATGAAAATAAATGGCAACATACACGCTACATGCTACCTTCGGCCAAGCAATCTTATTCAGATTTTATAATGCCAACCGTTCTTCGACTTTGCGAACCAGTGTGCCAGCCCAGCCATGCTGCACCAATTTGAACAAGTGGTAATCAGGAGGCGCCATGTTATATTGGGTGTTGGAGAACTTCCCATTCGAGTTGGAACAGTGTATCCAACTCTTACAACAAGTGGCCAAAAAATTGCATTTTCAGTCAATACGTGTTGCCGCTTTTAGACGGTGGACGCCAAAAGGCCGCTGAAATTGTTTGGTGGGCTTCGTCGGCAGATTTCTTGAAATAAACAACAAAAGTAATGAATTCGAAAGAAGAATTTCGAGCGCTCCATGACTATCTTCGGAGTACGCTAAATAAATCAATAACATTATATGGAAAACTGTTGTTTTATCTAGGGAAAGGTCAAAATGATCGAATTCAACCTTTCCCATTTCTTTATCATTTTTACGTGTAGAGTGGCTGATCAAAATGCTTTTGGTATTACACGCTTCTCTGTTAAAAAAGATAATAAAAATACGCTTCTCAGTTAAAAAAGATAATAGAAACATGCTTCTCTGTTAAAAACACGCTTCTTAGTTAGAAAAGATAATAAAAATATGCAAAGCAATAAGAAGAAGAAACTCTGGAAAATCAGATACGAAATCTGTATGAAAACTCCACACTTTCTAATAATTTGATTGCGCGATAAACAGCAATAAAAACATCTTTCATACTTGTATTTACTCGATCAAGAGTAAAGATATTTATTAATTAAATTAAAATTCTCAATATTTTAATGTGTAAATTAATTAATAATTTATTTAGTTTACTTTTATTTAGTTTAGTCATGTCGTTTGTATAATGGAAATCTCTTGTTCAGCTTCTTTTTGACGTCTTTGACGCTCCATTTCAGCCAAGCGTTCTACTTCATCTAATTTTTTGTAGCGGCTACGTTTGTGTCTGCTGCTTGCATGCATTGTGTCGCTATCTGTGAAGTCGCTAGAAGACAGTGGATGGAGAACGTTTTCGATTTCTGTGATGGCTATGTTCACGTCCCCGATCTCTTTCGCGGTTTTTGTCTCATGCTTATGGGAAAAAAATCAAATATGTTACGAACTGATAAATCGGGAATTATTTTATTTATTTTGTCGCAACTGATAACAGACGGAACAATACAAACAGTGACTACCGATGGCAGCGATTTCGACACCGACGGACAATTTTTAGGATTTAACGAAATGGACGTAATAAATAGGAATCTGTTATCAGGTATAGATGAACTGTTAGGAGTAAATAGTAGAATAGTAGACGATACGATTGAGGGGGAAGTAAAACGGACTAACGGGACTCTTCACGACAAAGTCGTCCAGATGAGGTTCCACGAACTATGCAATAAGGCGGAGGATAAACTTATCTATCTTAACAATATCTTAACAATAGCGCTACCAAAACCAAGGAACACCAAATTGTCCAACACCAAATTTGTCCTATTGAAATGTGAAGATTTTTCGTGGTATTTAAAGAATATACATCCTGGTCAAAAATTCCCGGGGAGGAGCAAGTTCATAAGAATAAAGCACCAGTCTTTTAACCGTGGCATTATGAAAATGAAAAAAAATGCATTGCTTACATTTCAGTCACAAAGTTTTTCTTCCCCTTTTAATAAAGCAGATTTTAATGCCTGCTTCAGACTACTAATAATTGCATGCAGAAAAAAGAACCTTCATTCATAAAAGAGAATTACTTAAGAATTTAATCAAAATTTAAATACTCAAATTAATATTGAGTAAAAAGTCATTTCATAAAATGAAATTTTTTAGTTGCAACTAAAGCAAAATAATACCGAAATAGTGCCGATATAAAAGGCACTACGCAATTCCATATTTCCTGCTGCTTCCTTTGTTGCATCCTTCCTCAGTCTTCTCGGACTTATTATTTGATACCACTAAAACATCCTAAACCAAACTAATTTTGATCTGTTTGGAGATTTATTGCTGAAAAATTGTATGATGAAAAGTATACATTTTGCTCCTCTTTTGGAAAGTTGCTTACATTATTTCTACGTGTTGTTTTTCTACGATGCCAATGAGTTTCTTCGTTACGATACGCATTCAAACGAGTAACGTCGAAGCCTGCCGGAATTATGGTAAGATTATCGTAAGGAGACGAAGAGTTCTAAAATAAAAATTTCGTAAAAGAAAAACAATAACAATACAGTTTTCATAAATAATTACCTTGTTAGTGTCCTCTTGACTCATTTTTTTAAGGCAAGGGAAGCCGCCGATATTCGAACCAGGTGAAATGTTAGTATTTTCCATTTTAATGGAGTTCTGTAAAATGAGATTGTCGTCATAATCGTGAATAAATAAGTCCTTTAGAAAACAAAAATTTTACCAGTTTGCTCGTGTTTATTGAGGACTGGAAGGTAGCAGGCGTGGCTTCGGAATATTTATCTTGTTTCTTGATTGTGCTTCCAGTACAAGATACATTTGTTGACTTACGGTAGATATTAGAGTAGTTTATTAATATTAGAGATATGACCCTAAGTTAAAAAGCCCTGTTTACCTGCTGCGCATATTGTATGGATTCGTGGTTATCGGTAGAAATTAAGTGTTTCTTCATTTCGACAGGGCTTCTTGATATCGCATTTACTATATTATTCTCACATTTATTGTGAACCCGCCAGTCTTCGATCTCATCTTTATCAAAATTATCGATTGCACGCTGCGGGCTTAGCGATGTAAAAAAGTCAGTCGAGCTGCCTGAGATGATATTAGTTCCCCGCCTTAATTCGCCATTGTTAGATAGCTGTAGCCGAATGTTTAAAACGTTTATTTAATATTAGAGATATGACCCTAAGTTAAAAAGTCCACGTTTACCTGGCGCGCAGATTGTATGGATTCGTTGTTATCGGTACAGGTCTTCACTTCTATAGAAGTTTTTGACATCGCATCTATTATATTATTCTCATGTTTATTACGAACGCGCCATTCTTCGACCTTATTTTTAGCAATATTATCAGCTTTACGTCCCGATCTTTGTGTTGTCAAACAGTTAGCCATGTTACCTTTGATGGTATTAGTTCTCATTATTAATTTGCCAGAGTTAGATAGCTGTGGTTGAATATTAATTGTCTTTAATTTAAGAGCGATATCTTGAAATTTTGGAAACTCTAAAGCAAGTTTAGCTGATAATAAATGTTCGCGGGCACTAAAAGTTCGACCCACATGATTTACAACAATCAAGTTGCCCCAACGATGATCGTCTTTTGATCGAAATTCTTCAACAAAAGTTATTGACGCAGCGTCGGTTAATAATTTTTCCAGAATATCGCAAGTTCTTTGCTGCCAATTGTCTTTTGTAATTGTTACGATTTTATCTTCCAAGTAATCAAATTCACTTTCACTTGGCAAAATATTAGCCAAACCACCACGTCGAATGTGATCAATTTCACCCATCATTTCAGTGGGTAGGCGAAATATATACTCTTTTTTGGTCCGAAAAGGAAATCCGTAGTCTAACGCCCAAACAATAAATTCGTTCAACCATTTTGCCTCACACAATACTTCGGCACGTACAATTTTATTCCAGGCCACAAAATTTACTGCCACCTTTTCCGCTAATTTTGGATGGTAAGCAAAATGTTTTCCCGAGCTTATCGTTTGTAATTGCTGTTCTACTTCAATTAATTCATGAAAATCATGAACTCTGTGATACCAAAACAAATGTGGGTTTATGAAATGGCTCACAGCAATAACAGTCCCATTTTGCATTTCTTGAAAATCATAGGAAAATAACAATAAAAGCACTATATATAATTTCGCATAGCTTAATCTGTATATATATGTGGCTCGTATATCAAAAGAATATATTACCAATTGTTGTGCAGCTCTGTCTTATTTTGTTTGATTACATTAGAAGAAAATACCGCTTCTCAATTTAATCAAACATTTATTCGTTGCTTAGACTTACCTTTCAAATTTACTTCTCTTTATTACAAAACTCAAAATTTCATAAAATATCAATTATTTTGTAAAGGTGTGACAGGTAATATTTAAGAATATTAAGCGAATATGCCAGCTAATTTAAATCCTTCCCTTTTTGCATCAATTTTTCATATTACACATTAACACCGGGCAAACTACTTTATTTTACTATATAGCTCTTTGCAACACTAAATAAGCAATATTTTCAACATTTTCTTCGGAGCGGAAAAAAAGAAACAATGTGAAAAATTCATAATTTGCTTTCTATGCACCTCTGTATTAGAAACGGAAACATGATGGAATGGAACATAAACATAAAATTGTAATTATAGAATACGTGTGAAGAATTTTCATAAAATTTGCACGTATCCTGTTGATCAAAAAAAAATTGATTCAAAAAGATTGGATTTAGCATTGATCATGTCCTCATTTTGTATTTATAAAAGAAAACTTCTTCTTCTTCTTTTTTTTCATTTTAATACATATTGGCAAAAGTGAAATTTGTGCATCTATTACGTTCAAGATAACTTTAAACAAACGAAATGAAGGCTCTAATTCAGGAGAGCAGATCTTTTACCACAGTAGGCATAAAAATTGTTCTGGTTAATAGACTGAACACAATTCGTGTGGATTCACTACGGATTATTTC
This sequence comes from Glossina morsitans morsitans, assembly GCA_001077435.1. NCBI lineage: Eukaryota > Metazoa > Arthropoda > Insecta > Diptera > Glossinidae > Glossina > Glossina morsitans. The sequence goes on from CCAG010022414.1 coordinate 14,449, forward strand.
ACCTATTCACGAAAACTGGAAAATGTAGGTTCATTCATGAACTTAGGGGTTTTATGTGACCTTAGGCTTTGTTTTAATATGCATATTGAGGTCGCATTAAGTAAAGTTAGAACAGTGCTTGGTTTTATTTATCGGTGATCTAAAGAGCTTGACGATTTTTATGTTACAAAAAGACTATACGCGAGCTTAGTGAGATCAAGAATTGCATAAGCATATGTCTGTCTCCTTCCTATAAACGCTATATAGATTCGTGAGAATCCGTTCAAACGCTATTCCTGCTCTTTGTTAGGAATTTAGATTTTTTAATAAAAAAACTAATATAAGAACTGGCCGGTTTACTGCACACATATTTTTATCTTTATACTTGTGAAGATCTTTGCAAGCTTTACAAAAAATATATTCACTGTTTTTGTTTATATTTGTGTTTAATTTCATTAGTTCTTCATTTTGACGCGTTTTTTCCATGCTAATGAAAGTTTCGTCGACGTCAATTGGGAACGATCCTATTGTAAAACAAAAAGTTTTATTTGTGAGATTGATGTATTGTGGGAAAAAGTAAGGCCTTGACACAATGATGTGTTTTTCTACCTTCGGAATAGGACTTTAAGTTTGCTTTCTACGAGACGTTGTGTGAATTAGTAAAGCATATGGTGCATGCAAATAAAACAAAAAAAAAACGCACAAAAAGAAATAAAGAATATTTACTTTAAACATTGAAATCATTTACCAACTTTCTAATTTTTAATGTTGTACGATTTCAAGTTTTAAGGTATACTCTATATTATTTTATAAGAAATGAAAAGTAACCAATAAAGGCGATTTATTTCCAGTTTTAAATATATTTGTCAAATCAAATTCAAAGCAATTTTGGCTTGTTATTCCGTGTCAGTGAAGCCCTCTCACCCTCTTTCTCATTTTTCCTCATTCTTTATTACATTTATCAATTAAAAATTTAACTTGCTTTCACATTAAACTTCTAATCGTTGTTTTCTATATACTTGTTCTTTACAGTTCTATACATTTCAGAGCATATAATTTTACTTATACTTACATCGATTTCCTTGTGTTTTCTTATGAAATAATAAGGTAAGGCGGCTTCCCATTGTCTTTACCATTTCGTGCTTATTATTCCCAAGAACGGAAAATGCATCGTTGTGCTGAGGACCGCACAAATTTTTGATATCCGCTATACTCCTAACATTCCTAATAAATAAAATAATACGGATGTCTCTTCCACGGATCGTTCACATTATATGGAACTTGGCAGCTCTAGGCAAACATCGACTATTGTTTTGCGAAAAAAATCAAAGCCGATTTGTAGTTTGACAACAGTGAAATATTTATTTTGTTAAGTTTTGCAATAAAAAAAGTAATTCTGAAAACTAACTTGACAACAAATATATTTTTGATTAGGTTAATAAGGAATAAAACTGACCGAAGAAAAGGTAAGACTTGCTGAAAAATTCCAAGAACAAAAGTCGTCTCTCTTTAGGAAGTAAAATTATTATGAAAGTGTAATAAGGCTATGGGAAAGTTGTGCAATTAAAAGCATATTTATCTGAGGTTATATATAGAAGTGTAGATGTAATGAAAACTATAAGTGAAGAGTTTACTTGAATAAAAAACGAAGAAATTGAAAAGAGGCTTCGAAAGCATAGCTGCGTTGCTGCTCTGCTTGAAGCAACTACTAATGTATGCAACCAGGCTAGCGATGTTCGCGAGCTCTGTCAATTGCAGTCCCTCTTTGTCTGTTTTAATATTTTGTTTTCCCTTCGCGTTCCTCCATTAACATTTGCTCTTTTATTCGATTACCACATGCAGTTCAAAGAGATAATTTTTTTTTCTATAAAACGTATGAATTTTTAGCGAACCTGCGTTGATGAGTATTGTTTGACATTGGTTTATGAAAATGAACAAAAGCTACAGTTTGTTCTATGAAAATAAACGAAAGCACGTGTTTCATCCTGCTCTATGGAACTTCTTACCAAAAACTCAGATTTATGTGAATGGATGCATATTTATTTATTTATTTATTCAGATACTACCAAATAATTCCTTTAATATGTTTTGATAATGTTTGATGATGTTTAATACCCATTCGTGTACCTTCTAGTTTGCCCACCGAAGACAACTTCACCAATCGCTTGACATATATCACGATTTCGATATAAACCATTTCTTCCTCAATATTTCATGAATTTCATTGTTGTTGTTATCTGCCTTATTTCTTCTGTAATTTTGTTTTTGGGCTTTTTATACCCAAAATGGTCACTAAAATGAATATCGTGATGCTTAGCGTACTTTGTATGAAAACTAGATATATATAGTTATTTTAATAGTGCAACAAACTCAGTGTTTCTTTCAACTCATGTGAAATCGAAAGAAGTGAAGTGAAAGAAAATCAGTGGTTTGACCTCTTAGTTCTGATTTCGCGTTATAAGAAACACAGCTAATAACAGTTTTTTTAGGGACATTGTTATACAGTAAATCCCTCAATTTTTTTATAGCCTAAGGATAGACAGCGAAAATGTTCAGGTTTGTAGCCTTCAGCTTAGTAGTTATATTTTTAAAGTGCCGTAATGCCTTAAACTTTAATTACTAATGGTGGAAGTAATGTCAGATCGCAATATCATCTTGAATTTCTCTAGTTTGCAAATTTTTCGAATTTTTCAATTGCACTCCTAAAATGATCGGAGTGGTTTGCTTTTGCAGTTAAATTTGGTTATTGAATGTAATATTTGCTAATTAAAGCAAATTTTCCATTACATATAAAATGTAAATTATTTGTTTTCTTTTATAACTGTACTATTTAAATTACAGAACTTTTTTTTTGTTTCTTTTGTAGACGTAATAAAGATTCATTGGTACTGATTGAGCTAAAAAAAGGAATAGCCGTGTAACACCATTATATACTCCTTTCACTTAAGAAGAATTAACGAGAATTAAATAACAGTCAACGTAGATGGGAAAGCACAACTTGAAGTGATTTATAAGTTTACTGGTAACCAGTGCCTACCTATTTTAATGGTCCACAATGTCAAGCGGTCCTGGACTCCTGTAAAATTCACCTTGTCAATGAAATAGTTGGTACAGCTACCGCCTACGCTCAAAATAACGTAGACATTGATGAGCATAAGGTGCTCATCCTTAATTTGGCTGCGGATACTTGTAGTGTATTCAACAAGTTTCTGAAACGTGAAGTCATGTCGGATGCTGGTGATACCAGTTTGGGTGGCACCCACTGTATTGAGCAATTCAATGTCAACTATAACAAGGATTTTATCGTTAATAAGCATGCTCCTCGGCTCGCGCTACTAATGAGCGTGTTAAGCGCAAATTATCGTGTTCTCCCGTGGTTAAGTCTTCGCGGCACTGTTGCCCACGTGAACCACCCTTTAGGTTTGCTTATGTAAACACGATGATTCTTTTTTCAATCACCATAACTTTCGGTCGTTTTACTTACAAAACATTGTCGTTCATTTTTGCTCGCAAAATGCAATCAAAAAAAAAAAAAGGGGGAATCTTTGCACTCATTCTTGTTATCGTTTTCTTTTTTTTTTATTGAAAAAATATTAGTGTGGAAAAGCCTGCACAATACCAGACATTAGAGCTAACACCAATACCCTAGAAAAGGATATTGATTTCCATACTTCTATAACTGTTCAAGGTTTCGAAGTGTTGGAAAATATGTTGTTCTGCACTGTTATCCGATTTGTAAATAAATTTTAGGATCCTACTGTACTGAAGAATTCTTAAATTCATAACATCGTTGTGTGAAGGTCGAAGAGGTGTTATAAAAGTTGTTTGATGATCGAACAATATCAATCATTGTTAATCGAGATGGTATTTGTATCGCTACTATATATGAACATTTAAGGCCGAAGATGAATGCTATCTTGGGTCACTTATGATCTTAACGCGGTTTTCTTAAGTGGTGGGATAGATTGTGTTCATGGTCCACATATATGAAGACGATGAAAAAAACTTGTTAGGAGAATTCCAAAATCTCAATATTTTCTCACATTCCAAATGTTTTTGAATTTGAACAATCGTTTATTAAAGAAAAATATGAACAGCGTATGTTACAGTTGAAAAAGGATAACCGTGTTTTCGATAAACATTGTTGAATTTGCATTGTTCTTAAGAAATACAAGGAATGACTTATAACGGAATACCTATAATCTATTTCTGAAAAGTTATAAGAGTTATAAAAAGAGAAAAAAAGTCCAAAGCTCATCTATGTGATATAAGGGTGGGTTTTACTTTATGCATTTTGTTTTCTTTGTTACGATTCATGTTCACTAAGCCATTGACAGAGTTAGACAAGAGGCAGCATAGGAAGGCAAATATATATTTCGTTTGAGAGAAAAAGAACAGTGAGAAGAATAGAAAAAGTTGTGTAGTGAGGAGAGTCTGAAGCAAGCAATTAATAGTTAATCCTTAACAACCAGTTCATTGGACAAGGTAAGAGTTAATTATTTTAGTGATTAAAAGTTTAAATCCGAAATAAAATGAATCAGTGAAAGAATCGGCAATTAAACTCAAAAACGAATAAATTCACATGAAGTAGGCACAGATTATTGAAAATATATTTGTTAAATCCTATACCTAAAGGAAAAAAAATTATTTAATTGTATTGTTTGTATTGAGGTTTATGTTATTGAAAACTGTACTGTAACTGAAACTTAACCTAATAAAGACGAACTCTCAATTTTTTTAAGGAAAATAAACGAAATTGCATTTTAACAAGAATGGCGTCAAGAAAGAAACATGGCCAAAAGTGGGGATTTCTAAGAGTGCTTGCTAATTCTACGAGAGCAAGAAGTAATATACATGCCAAGTAATATACGATGACCAGGTATCCAAAAATTTTTTGTAAGTTTCCTCTTCACAACAAAAGAATTTGTAGCAACAGGGGAAAGCATTGGGAATTATTATTGGTTTATATTATTTTCCCAAAATTTTGAAAAAATGGCTAAAGAGGCAGAAGCATGAAGATGTCGATTGATTTTATGAAATACGTGTTTTCATTTGCCTTTCACAAATCCAAACTCTTTTGCTTAACAACTGTCCGTTTTGTTTTGATTTTGTTTATTAATTTAAGTTTTTTGTTTGAATAAGGAATAAGGGCAGACTAAGTCATTCAGATATAGCTCATAAGTCCGGATTAATGGAAATTTATACAACTTCATTGTTTATATGCGATCAAATTTAAAGGTATGACGTTGGACTTTAAGCCAACAAAAGTTTAAGTTCAGTATTTGTAAGTAAAAAAATTTGTTGATACGTCCTTCACACTCTTTGAACACTAGCTGAACGAACAATATGTTTTTAGTTTATTTTTCTACTATAGCAGTTTTTTCAACTAACGGCAACCCTTAACAACCAAACTGGCGCTATTTTGGTTTCATCTAATTTAACAGATATGTGAGAATACATTTAACAGCTGTTGTGCATATATGCATTGCATGAAGCAATATATACGAAAGTCATTAAAAAACACTGGCTGCTATTACATATCCGAAGTAACATCGGCTTAAAAACGAGAACGTAAAGAAAGTTGAATTTCAAAAGAATAATTTGTTCAAAATAAAAAGACTTCTTCATTTAACCTCTTCCAACAGAGCATTGTTATTTAAATGTGGCCACTTTAAAACTTTATAGGTAAATTTATCCGAATATGTATATGTATATGTAGAATAAAAGATTTGGAAGTACCAAGTCAATTTATGCAAATGAGCAAACAAATATTTGCATATTGTTCTTATAGTTGATGTTAAACCACTTGAAGTTTTGGTTAACTTTTCTTGAAGCAATATAACTCATTATTTGCAGTCTTTCATATGTCCTTTTTTGTTGAAACACCTTATTTTTATTTTATTATAAATTTTATATAATTTTGTTTTTATTTACCTTTGTACAACTTTATTGCGGCGTGTATCACGCTGGGTGTTTGTAAAGAAACACACATCAAGTTTGTCCATTATTTTCCCTTTATTTTTTCGAAATATATATCGAAAGACATGAGTCATACATAAGGCAAAGCTAATGATTTTCAAGTTTCGTAGTGGAAGCAAAAGATAGTTAACCAAAAGATACATAATCAGTACTAAGAAAGTATGTGAGAGTTCTTAGAGAGCATTACTACGGCCCCAATAGCATGCGGGAATTCATTCCTGTAATATTCATTCATATCTGCAATATGGTTATCGTCCATAAAGCGCTTTTCTCTGCTATCTCAATATCTGCATCTATTGCTCTTGATAAAGTATAGCAAAAATGTTCGGGACAAACAGAAACCTATTTGCTTAACTATCTTAACAAATCTTATATTTTCGCTAACTCAAGCGTAAATAAGAGTTTACCCGCGTGTCCTTCTGTATTATGGTAATCCGTCTGATACAAGTAATCTATTTGCTAACTTCCTGGAAAGATCGTAACCCATTGTTGATCTTCGGGTGGATTTGGAATTATTCTTTTCTGATCGATTCGCTTGACATTTTTCCGGGTATTGTGGTTTCGGAAATTGAAGTTCTTCATTCATTATTTTCCCACGGTTTGTAAGACGAGTTTTATTATTCCGTTGTATAAAAACGGTTGGAGCGAGAACATTGAACACTATAGGCTAATTGCAAAATTAAGCATGTAATTACGACTAAGCTGTTTGAACCATTATTAAGTACTTTCCCCGATAATCGACTCGGTTTTATCTTATTGGCGGCAGGACTTTTGCAATGAACGGTGAATTTCCACTAATCTATTGAAAGTGATTTGTCTGCATGATGCTTTCTCTGAACATGAACAAGTTCATGTAATCTATACTGACTTTTCCAAAGTCAGTCATGGTCTATTAAATAATAAAGTTAAATTCATTGGTACTGGTACTGGTCAAAGCGAGAAACTATTCTTTAACTTGAAATGTTTTTTGGGATATTTCCATCATTTAGCTCCAGTCTTGTTTTTATATATTGATATTTGTTTATTACCCGTCTTTCGATTTGCGTTCGTAACGTAAGAGTTCTGATTATTTGGTAAATTTCATTTTAAAAGTGGAGTTCTTGCAGGCAGATCTAAACGAGATAGTCTTCCTGTGTTCTACAATCGACATGCTGTTAAATTTACAAAAATGTCCCTTTTCCTGGCGTGCTGCCTAGTAATTATTATATTGGTGATCGCATACTTGATAATATTTCTGCTTAGAAAAATCCAGGGGTTATTTTCAACTTCAAATTACAATTTAACAAAAAGAAATCTCCGCAGCAATTTCGACTTGGTTAATGTCAATTAACCCATTTTCTTAAAAATTCTTATTGCTTTTTCTTTCCCAAAAATGTGTTCGTTTTTTATATTTGTGTTTAATTCCACCAGAAATTGATTCAGAAGTCATTGCAGCAATCTTAGGCTGCTTATTTCAACTTGTTTATTCCACGTTAATCACTGCCGCAAAAGACCCTTTAGCAAGATAAAAAATTTTATTTGTAAGATTGAAATGTCACGTGGGAAACCGAAATCAGTAATACATTTTTAATGTCCGCTATATTCCTACCATTCCTAATAAAAATAGATAATACGTGTCTCTCATCACTATGACAGTCATTCACATTACATGAAACTTGGCAGCTCTATGCGAACATTGACTACTGTTTTGCGAAAAAAATCAAAGCCGTTTTTGGAGTTTGATGGCAGTGAAATATTTATTTTTTAAGTTTTGTAATAAGAAAAAGTAATTTTGAAAAATAACTTGACAACAAATATATTTTTGATTAAGTTTAAAGGCTTCATTTTATTTGCCTTGAAGGAATAAAATTGAAAAATATAGTTAAGAAATATTTACCGCTGACCGAATAAAAGGTAAGGGTTGCTGAAAAATTCCGAGAACAAAAGTCGTCTCTCTTTAGGAAGTAAAATTATTATGAAAGTATAATAAGGCTATGGGAAAGTTGTGCAATTCAAAGGATATTTATCTGAGGTTGTATATAAAAGTGTAGATGTAATGAAAACTATAAGTGAAGAGTTTACTTGAATAAAAAACAAAGAAATTGAAAAAAGAGTCTTTGAAAGCATAGCTGCGCTGCTACTCTGCTTGAAGCAACTACTAATGCGTGCAGCCAGGCTATCGATGTTCGCGAGTTCTGTCAATTGCAGTCCCTTTTTGTCTGTTTTAATATTTTGTTCTTTCTTCGCGTTCCTCTATTAACATTTGTTCTTTCATTCGATTGCCACATGCAGTTCAAAGAGATAATTTTTTTATTCTATAAAACATAGTATTGCAAAAAAGATCATGTTAAACATATATACATGAATTTTTAACGACTCTGCGTTGATGAGTATTGTTGTTGTCTGCTTTATATCTTGTGTAAATTTTTTTTGCCTTTTTTTATACCCAAAATGGCCGCTAAAATGAAGTAACTGTGTTAAAGTGTCTATCGTGATGCTTGTTGTACGAAAGCTAGAATATTTATGGCTATCATAAATTAATAATGTAACACCCTAAGGGTTTCTTCCAACTTACGTGAAAGTAGACAAGAAATCGGTTGTAGAACCTTTTAAATCTGTCTTCGTCCTTCTAACAACGCAGATTATAACAATTTTTTTCAAGGACTTTATGTTATACAGCAAATTTATCAACTTTTCTGTAGCCTAAAAATAGACAATGAAAACTCTTATTTATGCGACATAGTTTCGCTTTTTGTTTATTTATAGTCTTTAGCATAGTAGTTACATTTTTAAAGTACCGTAATGTCTTCAACTTCAACTGCTAGTGGCGGAACTAATACCAGCGGCTCCACTAGTAATGTAGCCAGCGGCTCAAGTGCTTCCGCTACGACAGGTACAACAACCAATATGACTACTGCAAACAATGCAAATGCCGGACCTGTTGGACGGGGTCGCAACGGTGCTACTGGCAATAATTCGGGGTCCGCCGGTTCTTCGACAAATTCGTCTACTTCTTCAGGGACGACGACAGCTGAAGAGACCCGCAAAGATCCCAAACCAAATCAGAAAATTTCAAAAGCTTTGGGCACTTCAGCTAAACGTATACAAAAAGAATTGGCCGAAATCACATTGGATCCACCTCCTAATTGTAGTGCTGGTCCGAAAGGAGATAACCTATATGAATGGGTTTCCACTATACTAGGACCGCCCGGTTCTGTTTATGAGGGTGGTGTTTTCTTTCTAGATATACATTTTTCACCCGAATATCCCTTTAAGCCACCCAAAGTTACTTTTCGCACTCGTATCTATCATTGTAATATCAATAGTCAAGGTGTTATTTGTTTGGATATTCTTAAAGATAATTGGTCACCGGCATTGACCATATCAAAAGTTTTGCTGTCAATATGCTCCCTGCTAACTGATTGCAATCCTGGTGAGTTAGTTTACAAGTAATCTAAGAATTGTACGTGACATGCAAAGTTATATAATTTTAGCCGATCCTTTGGTTGGTAGTATCGCTACTCAGTACTTGCAAAATCGTGAGGAACATGATAGGATCGCTAGACTTTGGACAAAAAGGTAAGTTATTTTAAATTATAATTAATATTATATTTACAATTGCTTGAGGAGTAAAAGCATTGATGGCTTGCTTGTAGATAAGATAGTACACATGGGGCCTTTTCAGCACTAAATATATTTGAGGTAATAGCGTTGTCTAAAATTTCGTGCTCTCGTGTTTGTACACGCGAAAATGTTTTGATAGCGCTTTTGTTTCTTTTATAAATATGTTGTTAGGTAACAATTCCCTCTAAATGCTTCTGACTTAACCTTAAACCGTCTACGCTCACCTTACGGGCATACAAATGGAAACAGGAAATTAAAAGTGGCATTTTCATCGCATAAACATGCAAATCTATTTTCCTTTATGAATTTAAAAAGTTATATGAACTGAATGAATAAGTTATATAGCTGAAATCCAACATTTCAGCTATATTCAATTTTTTTAAAAAAATTTGCAGAGCACTCGCAATCATCCCCCTCAACTCCGCAAAATTTGTTCCTTTCCTCTTTTCAAAACCAAAAACTTATGACACTCAAAAAAAGAAAACCTACTTTTTCTAGTTTTTTTTTTTAGTTCAAAAATTTTATATAGTACAACGTAAATAGTCCAATAGTCCAATACATGTAACAAAATTTTAGGTTGGCCGTCATTCAATTCTTTGCTCTTTATATAATTGAAAATAAAAAAATACATAGGCAGTCCTGATAACAATTTGTGTAACGCCATTGATCTTCTAAGCTATTGCGTTTATGTTTCTTCACTAAATGGTGGGCATGAAAAATGTGTAAAAAAATGTGCACCGTCTTCCGTTAACATTACAAATCCGGTCACTTCATCCACTGTTATCCGAGAGTTAAAAAAACCATCCATTTTCTGTTAAAAGAAGAAGACGAAAAGTAAAGAAGTAAAAAAAGTAGAGCGTCAATTAAATTTTTGTTCAGTCATGCTAATATGTTTACCGTTTGTGTTGCTTTTATTTGTCTATACAAAGTAGATATAAAGAAATTAAAGAAACGCATATTTCATTTAAAGGTTTTGTTAACTCGATTGTGCATTGTCGTTAGACCATATTGTTTCTGGCATTAGATATGGCTACGTACAGTTGGCAAACAATACAGTTGCAGCGTAATTTTTATGGCTTCACAAAAATCTCTTCAACTTGGTTGTGTTCTTCAACGGAACTAGGAAAACCATTTATAGTCTAATGCGATTCGTTTTCAATACCTCCGATAAAAATATATATTATTTAAAATTTATTAGTGACGAGTTCAGATTATTCATGCATAGTTTGCTTAGCAATTGCATAGATGTGTACTTTTCCTTTATCCTAAGCGAACTGATTTACGTGTACGTAAATGTGCTATGCGTTAAAGTTGCCAGTCGGGTTCTTAATTATTTATCTTGCCTTTTTAGGCAATTTAATCTATTATTTAATTTTCATAAATGAGTATTAAAAAATCATTTCACAAATTTCTCGAGCGCTTGGCTTAGAAGGCTTACAGTATTAAATGATAAACGGCGCAATCCAAGTGGGAGAATTCGGAAGAATCCAAGTAATATTTTGAACACTTGCGATTATGTGTACCTTCGCAGTAAAATTCGGACAGATGGACGGACTGAATATTTTAAAATATAGCGAAATTTCCGCGCCGCTTGCATTTTGAATGCAGGGAAGAAGTAAATTGTAACATGAACTGCCTTTTCTCCATTTTATATACTTTTCCTAACATTTCTCACATTGGATTCGCGCCATTAGATAATGAACGTAGGAATAGTGGATTTTCTTTGCAACTCCTAGGCAAAGCTCTTTGCAAAGAAATTGTTTCGGCATTTGACAACACTTCATTCTGTTAACGTCTCATATATTGAATCGAGTTCTTCCTTCAAATGTCATCGCAAATCGTTTGCTTATAAACCTTTCGAAAACCATTCATCAATACAAGATTTAATTTTGATATTTTCCGGGGAATTATTTTTAACCTTTTTGTTAATAGCCTGCAACAAAAAAGTCTAAGCATTATTGTGCGGGCAAGTTTGCTATGGCATGACAAGTCTGTGTTTGCTTTCGCTATTTAAAGGAATTTCGTAGTTTCCATGCAGACTTATTTCAAATGGACGATTTTCGCAATAAAATGTTCGATTAAATGCGTTATTTTATTGACGAAACGGCGAACGTATTTTTTAGGCTCATAAAAAACATTCGCCATGTTTGGAGCAGTTTACGCGACTGATGACTACCGAAAACTGCTATTAAATTGATTTTAAAACTTTTGTAATTGAAATCTATTTAATTTTTGGTCGCGGATATGCACGCGTAGATGTCAGAATCGAAGTACGTTTTTTTTGCATTGTAAATTTTAATTCTTTAGATCTACCTTCAGGCCATCGAAGTTGTCTCATAATTATGTAAGCGAATAAATAAACAAGCAAATGAATGAAATAAAGTCAGAAAGAGTTTTTTTTTTCAATTAAATATTATATTAATTATTCATTACTTCGTTTTCTGCAGGTATGCAACATGATTTCCCAAAATGACAAAGTTCATGTCATATAATAACCAATGTTGTAGCGTGTATAAGAAAACCTCATCAACTATCTTAAAAATATTAAGGAGAACAACTGCAACAATAGAAACCATAGGACGAGAATGTAATTGAAAATAAAACGAATTATTGTAACAAATCTACTGAATATTATTGCGTAATAACTATACATTTATATTAAAATGTAATAATTAATTATAATTTAAAAATTTAATTTAAGCGATAAAACAAAAGCGTCAAAAATACGGATTCAACTAAACTTATCCTAACATAACATAAATGTGTTTATTTATGTAAAAAAATAAGAAAAAAAAAACAACAATTTAAAACGAAAGTGCAGACAAAACATTAAGCAAAACCACAAAAACATGCGAAAAATATACTCTCCTATCTTTACGATGACGTCATTATTACGTGAAGCAAATAAACAACAAAAAAAAAGAAAAAAGAAAAAAGAAGAAAAACGATAACACAAGGATATTAAATAGATTTTAGGATTTCCGTAACTAAGGCTTAAATAGGGTCTGTTTTCTCTTTTCATTATTTTACAATTGATGTGTAATATTTTTCAATATTTTTGGAAAATCATTAAGTGACGACTACATATATAAAAGCTCTTTTTACCAAAACACACATTTCAGTTTCCTAACTTTAGACTGCATTGATTTGACTTTTTCCCATTAATATATATTTTGTATAACTCATTAAATTACAATAAATAAAGTAAATAAAAAAGGATATGTGCTTCGTAAGCATCATTGACATACCTTCTAATCTCAACTACTATCATCTCTACAATAATGGCCAACTGATAATTTGTAATTTTTTCTTAAGTAATTAAGATGAAAATTTATCTAAAATTAAGTGACACACTCATATTTTTAATTTTTTTAATTTCTTTTTTATTTTTTTATTTTTGATTTACTTTAAGAGTTTTATTTTTTTTTTATTTTACATTTCATATTAGTTTAAATTTAAACAAATTTTTTGTATAACGCAATAATGATTTTAAATGCAGGAAAAAGTCTAAAATTCTTTACAATTTAAACGCTGATAAGAAATGATTTCATAATAATAAAAACAATATAAATAAAAAGTGTAAAAAAAAGTTACTAAAGATTAATAACGAAATTGAAGAAATTTGGTTAGCTAGTGAAGCAGTCTGCAATAAGGTATTTTTGATTAAATCGACTATTAATCTGTGATAGGTATACCGAACAGTAAAGCCCTTAATGATTGCTAAAAGGTTGTGAGGAATTCCTAGAGCAGATATGGATATAGATAAATACTTGCGTGGAGGAGACAAAAAAGGAGATTCTCGCAGGCAAAGAACGCAATACTCTTATATGTGCCGTGGTCAAGTAAGGGCTATTTATTAAATATCTAAAAGTTGATAGGCTTTCATATTGAAACAAACACTTGACTATTCAAAAGAAATAATAAAACCGTTTCGATATTAATATACAATTTCGTTGGTTTAATTTACGATTCTAGGACAGAAGGACTTGACATGGACCCATCCTTTAGTACACCAAAAATATTTCTGGATCGATTGAGGTACGCAAGGACGCGTGCTATTGAAAACCATTCGGATCGTAGCGCTTTATCGGTCGTCGTGTAACGCTTATAAACAAAGATCGCTTGGTAATTGTATTTCGGCATTCTACAATGGTGTGAATACTTTGATTCGGACGTTGCAGTTTTTTAAATCGCTTGCCACGGAAGCTAAATCTTTATATAGCAATATAATTTTTAATATTTCTTGATGAAAATTCGTTCATAATAATAATTAACATTACCGAATTCGGACCGTGTGGGTCCGAATTTTTTTTTTAATTTCAATTTATATAAGAGTTCTCGAAAAGGCCTGACTTTTAATATCTTATGATGAAAATTTGTCGTTAGTAAATCAATCATAGAGAAATTGGATCACACAGATTTACTTTTCAAATCGCACTATATATAAGAGCTTATATGGAAGCAAACCCCCCTATGACGACAAAGCCTAAAGTGTGGTTTGTCACGATCTGAGCAAAATTAACAAATCTTTGGCCAGTACATTAAGTTTGCTACATTTAGGTCACCTTGAGGTTTGAGTATCTTCCACTGTAAAGGCTTTCATGAAAGTTGTGCATTTACCTAAAAGTAACGTATAATTTTCGCTGTACTATTAATTAAGCAAAGTGATGTAGGCTATCTAATAGTCGACTTTGCCTGATTATGCACTTATCTATTATATTATTTATCTTTTTGACTGTTATTTTTATATGCTCGCCTTTTGTCGCAGTCTGCCCAGGAAGTCGTCATTCGTAAGCTAGATTTCGTGTCTGTGGCGATTTGTAGTTGATCCAAGTTTCATTGACTGTTAGCGGATAATCACAGTGCAATAAATCGTCTCACTCACCATTGAAAGCGAAAGAGCTCCATTAACTTTTACTTCTTTCGCCCATCAGATACCAACTTGCCATCAACTTTGAACACTTCTCGATCCGGTGCAGGTGTTTTGTTTGTAAGCTGCCGTCAAACGGCAAGTCAGGTAAATGCATTTCATTGGAAAACTCATCGCTTTGCTCAAATTTTTCCCCTGGCGCTGCACATGCCCCTATATTTGGTCGGTGAAAATCGTCCACCACTGGTAGACGATAAGTTAGAATACATTGATAGTAATGACTTAATGGATTCTTTCCTCTTTTCAGCTCAATTTTCGCGATAATAGCTGATCCGAAATTGGAAGACAAATGAGAAATTAAGTTAAAATTTTGAATACTTTATGAGGCTTCTGATTCCGTTATCTCTAAGCATTCGCGATGAAATGACAAATCTGTCGTGGTACACACAGGCATCTTTAATTTAACGGACGTAAAAGGAAAAAACAAAATGTGGTTTGGCTGCGACTTACATAACCGTAATAAAGTTTTAATAACAAAAAAAGATTTTGCAGCATTCTTTCGTCTGTTCTTTCTTTTATCGCAACAGAAAGCATATAGGAAAAAATGTAAGCCGTTCAGAGATCTTCCATCCGTATTAAGAAATGGTAGGTGAAAAAGTAACCAAAGGAATCATTTCGTTTTAAACACAAGTTACATGATATTTTTTATTTAATTCTTTATCAAATACATGCAAACAATATATATTGTACATAGATTAAAAAAATTTCACATAAATATTTCGCTGAGTTGTAAACATCTATGTAATTAATCGTTTAAACAATTACAGAAAATATCCTTTTAGAACAACCTCCCCTTAATCGAGAAAGCAAAATAAACCGTAAACATGTAATAGAATGCTTCAAACAGATCCCAGTCCTTAATAATAATAATAGTTTTCGATATATCTGAACATAATTTTAAGACTTTCTTCTTTTTTGTTTTTTTTTTTACTTTACATCTAGAAGCGTTTATAAAAAATTTAGTTTGGTTTTTTTTTTGTTTTACATGATTTGAAATAATTACAAGTACATGCCATTCACCAAGAAATCAGCTTCGTGCGCGTAAGGGGTCTTGCCGCCCAGACGACGAGCCCTCCGACCCACAGTTCTTAGCCGACAACCAATCAAAATGGCTAGAGCCGCCGTTATTAGGACGCCCAAAGTTAATGAGAGGACGGCGCCGCCCGGTCTATCGGATAGGCCATCATGATCACGAAACTCCATAGCTAAATTTTCATGGATCACTTTATATTGCTCATGGACGGGAGCATAGGCCGCCGCGTTGTGATGCACGGCCATTGCTGCTGTATCTGATTGAGTTTGAAACTTTTGTACAGCGTACTCTATACTTTTCGCCGATTTACTTTTGGTTTTTCTATGTTTGCGAGGCTTCTGAGAAATTCCAATTAGTTTAGAAAAATCGCTCAAGAAGTGTTAATATATATCGTATCTTACTTTTTTAGGAGGTTCTGTCGACTTTTCTTCCTCGTCGTCATATTCGTACGAATTTCCCACGAGATTTTCGTGCGCCACTTTAGCAACTTTGTCCATTGAATTTAACTCATTGATTGCAGATATCGAAGGAGATTGGCTTTGCTTAGGTAGACCATTTAAAGAAGATAATTTTGTCTGATGCTCTTTCTGTCCGTCCTCTGCGATCGCAAATTTTTGTGATTGTTGTATGTAATTCGTATTTTCAAGAACAACTGGCAGTTGTTGCAGTTGCCCAGGAAGACTCAATTCTGATTGTTGATTTTGCTGCTGTCGATTAATAATTCCCTGCTGATGCCAATTACTGTTAGCGGATGGTATTATGGGAGCCTGATTGACTGGCTGATAAATCGGCGCTTGAGGGGCGTAGAGTCCACTCTGTTCCAATGTTGAGCTGCGAATACCATTTTTGTCGCTTTTATTGTTAACATAAGCCGTAAAGGTGTCATCATTTCCGTTAGACGGTGCATTATAAACGACATGTGCATTAACGTTAGCTTTATCTGCAACTGAAATTGTTCCTATATACAGAAAATTAAAAGGATTTGTAGAAAAAATAAATGAGGAATTCGTTTTTTTTTTTTTTGCATAATAAGGGAGTTTCTCCTACTGCCATAGAAAAGTAAAATTTTTGTCGTCAACGAAAAATACCTCTCAAGCGCATATTGCGTCTTTTGCTGGATAATTTCATTTTGTTGGCCTCTTCTATGTTATGAAAGAAGCCCCAAGCTCTACTTCTCTCTGTCTCTATCTCAACTATAGGATGGGATATTATTACTAGGTGCAAAGGAAAGATATAAATATTTCGTTCGCGTTTGATTATATCGATCTCTTGGAAAATGTTAAAGCAGTAGCGTAGTGATTCATGGCTTCTATCAATTTCAAGTAGAGAGTTGACTGAGTTTGTTTTGCTTTTCTTGTGAATTTATTTTTTAGGTCGAATTTTATTAAGTTTACCATCGGTCTGTAAAAGTAACGACTTTTGAAAATGAACGCCATTTTCTTTTATCATGTTCGTTCGAGTTAATTCTACATGTGTCAATTTTGGGCAAATATCCGTGACGGCCCTTAAATTACGTAATGTTGAGAATATACGCTTGTACTTGAGGTCTTGATTACGGGCAGCATTTGTTGATTGCATTTCACTTTCAAAAGTTTGACAATTTTTGCATGTATTTATGAAAAAAAATGTTCAAAAGATTAGCTTTCATTCGGACGGCATAATACCTAGCGAAACTGGAGAAAAGACGAGTTATCGAAAGGGAATTCTGGTGAGAGATGTCTTTATGATCTCTGATCTTTTATAATTAATAGATTGTAATTGTCGATCCGGACGACCTTTGCATCGAACTCTTACAAATGTATATGTTAATTTGTAAGTGTGAGATATGTGCTAGAAATTGGAAATTTTACATTATCCATATATGAGTCCAAGTAATTTTTTAAACAATTTTGTCCTGCTTGTGAGTCTACCTATAGCTGAAAAGGGGGAGGAAGCATGCGCGGACACTAAATTTATCGAGTTATTTACATATATAGCTTGCGGAATCCCCCGACACTTACTTCCAAGGGTTATTCGAAAAATAATCGAATAATAATTAATAAACACCTTCACATAAATACGTAATTAATTTAAATTATTTTCAATTGAAGGCATTTAAGAAAATTTATTGCAAAGTAAAAGAAAATATATGTACGTTTTTCAACACAATCATTGCCTGCAACGAAACCAATTAATCAAACTGAAGGAAGACGAACAACAGCGAACATGCATGAAGACGTAAACGCAAAAATTTGAAATTGATTGCATGAGTACAAAAAAAGACAGAAAACGAACTGAGAATGACAAAAACACATCCCAGGCAGCCCCAACAATAGCTATTAACCAGCCAGTAGCGCATTCTCGCATCCATGCATGCATATTTCATATTCATATCCCCTTTTCTCTTTCTTTTAATTTCACAAGGAAGCAACATATATATACACATATATATATATGTATATATATAAACAAAAAGGCAGCAAACAGTAATTTTTTAATTGCAACTAAGTTCCCATTGCACATACTCCCCGAATGGAAGATAATTCGTAGCAACATGTTCCGGTGTTGTGTGAATTTTTGAAAAAATTTAATTTATGAAAACTTGAAAATGCTTCACTTATATGAAATGTTTATACAAACGCAACGTCAACTAAACTACTGTCAGTTGCCCTTGCGTGACATATATATAAATTTTATAAATTCATTTCATCTCACTTCTCCGACACTATTGCAATTAGTAAAGCTAGTGGGGAAATTAATGTGAAGCGTTTAACTTTTCAGACATTTTACATTTTCGATTATGTTTGCTAGAAAGTTTATTTACCTCGCTTACGATTTTCTTTATAAATTTCTAATTCAAAAGTGTGCCTTGCTTTTAAACTTTAACAATTAATTTAAAAAAAAAAAAAAAAAAAATTACTTTTTATTGCATGCGAGTAAATTGATATATTCCAAGTCTCTTCCTGCTCTCGTCAAATTAAAATCTTTCCTAAGTGGCGCAGACAGTTAGATAGATTAGTTCAGCAAGAACTTACCATCATTTTCACCATTACTGTCTTCGATTTTTTGTTGAGAAGTTAAGACAACTTTGCGATTTTCCCAAGCATTGGCATCTTCGCGATTATTCACCGAATGTTTTATGTCTAATGTATTATGAGATTGTTGTTGTTGTTGCTGCTGCATGTTTTGTAGTTGTTGTTGAGGAGTTTCTTGTTGCACTGCAACAGATTGATACTGGGTAGCAACAGGTAAGGATTTTGTGTTCACAGCGGCATTTTTTTGTTCTAATTTAGTGTTAGAAGCCGCGCCAGCAACTCCGGCATTGTTACCAGCATTAGAACACTGCAATTGTACATAAATTTATTACTAATTAAAAGAGTTATTAACGATCTTTGAATTAAATCTTAGGTAATCGCCACCTAAAGTGGATACAAAAACTGTGAAACGTATTTTGATAAGCAAAAATTACTATGAAATGTTTATGTAAATAAAAGCTCGTATCGAAAGATGCTTTATATTTTAAATTTCACTTTTTTGAATATTAAATGTCGTCGAGCTTAAGGAATGAGTGCAAATTTGGTCTGCTTCTTTATTGACTTAATTTACGCTTTAAGTATTTAAGATGAAGACAGGAAGAGAGGATGAGGAAGTGTAAGTTTCGGCTTTGGTTTTCGAAAATAATCGCATAGCAGGCATCGAAGGTTGAAAATAAAGCAAAAATTTGCTCAATATTGGAAGTTCACATTTTAAAAGCGTTCTTCTTGGAGCCGTGTTATAAATGAAATTGCTGGTGGAGTAGCGTGGTGGGATTTTTTCGACAAACTAAATTTTACGGTTTTATGGTTGATTTCCGGATGAATTTTTTTCAGACGTCACAGTAACGGATTCCAGTTGTAGGACCAGGTATATTTAGTTTGTTGTGCGCGCCTAAGAGAGATCGTTATTTCATTATACCGATGACGTCTATTATATACCTTACACTGTGATCAATACAGCCATTGGCACAATTTGTTAATAATACGTTATATTTATGTAAATGTAAAATTTCCATGAAAGCCCTCGTATTGGAGGATACTGAAAACATCAAGTAGCGTGGTCTAAATTTAGTAAACTTAGTTTACTCATCAAAGATCTTATTATTTTCCAAGCGCGCCTGTCATAACAGCCCACAAACTCCATTTTGTCGCCACAAAAGAAAACAGACTTGTGCGATCCAAAACCTCTAAGGCTCAATTTTCATTACGAAATATTAAAAATCAGATCTTTTTGGCATGCATATAAAGGTTTTTTGTTCATTAGAACCCTTACGAAAGTTCTTCAAGATTAATTTTTATGTCAAATTATTATTATGAATTTATTTTGATCAAGAAGTATTGAAACTTAGGCCTTTTTCCTATATAAAGATTTAGCAAGAGGTTCAAAAAATTGCTCCATCCGATCCAAAGTTTTCACACCAACTTTGCTATTATTAATCACACTATTATTTTACACTATCATTCTTATTTTGATAAGCCGTTATATGTGGAGCGGTTCGAGCTTATGCCGACGCACATCAGTGCACCAAATTCATCAAACTATCTCAAAATGGCCTGTGGATAGGTATCAGAGAGACAAGTGGACAGACTATCTTAAATTGGTATAATACGAAGTGAGTGTCTCTCAAGTCCTTCTGGATGTCCCATTCGTCCGAAACGTCCGTAAAAATCTGTTATAGCGTGTAGTACAAGTGGCGAAGGGTATAATTTTTGAGATCAAAATATTTGGATTGATATCTTTTATAGCTGTTTTTTTCATGAGGTATCCTTCGTTTACTCGATAGCCATCAATTAAAAATTCGCGTACGTACATATAAATATAAATATTTCCATATTAATTGTAGCATGTAATGCATCTTTATCCAACGAGCTAAAGTTAAAGGGCAGACATGGGTACATGGACCTGGAATACTGTTCCTTAGTTTGTTCATATCGTTTGGTGGTGGTGGTGAATATAATATATTACAAATTCATTCAAATTTTACCTCAACTCCCTCGTCACTACCATCGTCACACTGAGGTATACCATCGCAAGCATTATATACTGCTATGCATTCTCCGGAGTGGCAAGCAAATTGAAATCGACCACAGGTTTGTGTGACATTAAGTACTGCACATGTGTAAGAATATACAAAGACATTTGACGGACTATAAAAGAGATTGAATTAAAATTAAAGCCCATTTAACTTACGTTTGGGCTGTATATTGCCAGAGCTGGAATCGATTGTTTGGGCATTATTTACTACCACTTCTGGAATCCTTTGTGTATCGGGCTTTATTATATTGCTTGCACTTTTGGTGGGTGGAATGAATTCAAAGGTTTTCTTTTGCGTCTCCTGTTTCAATTTTAAATTCGTTAGTTCCCATTCTTGTTGCGATATTTTTGAGATAACGCTCTGTGTTGGCGGCACAGATGGGCGTGATGTGACTATCTCACTGACATGTTTCACTACAGGTGTCAGTACAGCACTTGTATAATTGGCGTGGCGTGTAAATTTACAATGAAAATTCTCCGGTGATCCACATTCGAATAGGTAGCAGTAGCCGTTGTTCTTATTCTCAAATATGTAAACGTCGCATGATTCCGTCTCACAACACAAACGTTGACATTCTTCTATTGTATCCAATTCCAAACCTTGCAGATATTTACCACCTATTGCCTGCGATTCACCGGTACGTATGATAGTATTTTGATGGATGTCAAATTGTCCTGAAAGTAATTGAGAATATTTTATTACCCTAAACATTTATAAGCAGAAGTAATTTAATTATTCATCAAAATACTTGTGGCATTAAATTGCTTAGATTTATCATTGGGTGGTTACACCGCCACAAGTGTGTCTTAAGCTAAAAAATTCCATTGTTGTCTCTTAAGGTTTTCAGTTCGGGGCGCAGAATGGGGAGAAGGAGGAAAAGTGTTTTCTAGAGGAATCAATAAGTACTTGATTGGTTCAGGGAAGATTTTTCTTTATTTTCTTCAAGTATTCTCAAGTGAGATTCTTAGGTTATCTCTCGGCAGAAACTAATTCCTACGAGAAATTTACATTCTATCAACAGGTACCGAACATGTAGTTATAATGAATTCGAAAGATACGCAAATGATGTTCACTTTACCTGCAGCAAAAAAAAAATTGATTTCCAGATTATGGTCCAGACGTTAAGATTTCTTTGAAAACCTTTTTCCTAATCGTAATTTTTTGGTTAGGTTAAGCTTTACGAAAGTTTACATTATTTTCTTCAGCTTGAGTTGAATGTTAAATGCTAGACGCTTTACTATATGTAAAAATCGTTAAGCGTTTTCAAAAAATTCCTAAACAATAGAACCTAAAACCCATGATTGGCTAAATGAAATCATGAAGTATTGTGTTGAAAGTTTTGATTTATGTTGCTTTGAAAATGTGACAAAAAGCGCTTAAGTGACAAGGTCGGAGTGGATGAAACTTGTGACTTGCTTTCAAGCAGAGAAAATAAGGATAAGGTAGGTGATTGTCTCTCATCCAGATCCTTTAAAGAATCTGCTGATATTTCTGAACTCTTTCACGGAAGTTTTTCAAATCACTAGAATCGGCATATGATTTGATCTCGTTCGGATCTTCACACATTCTAATATCGTATACGATATTTCCACATTATGGTTGTTTTAACAAATATTTCATTGGGTCTTTAGTTCGTAGATTTCATAATAATACTGGGATCACGCTTTCGCCTTGAAGGGGCCGGGATTATTCAAACCTATTGGTTCCTTTTTTAATGCTGGCCTTACTTTTACTGACATCTGTACCGCTTCAATTAAAGAAACGCTATTTTTTTCGATTTGGTTTTATTTCCTTAAAAGATGTCTTGGAAAGGGATATTAGGGATAACTTTTGATATGTTTGATGTAAGATGAGTACGGCACTTATGGAACGATATGAATTGAATTTCGGTGTGAAGTTCTCTTGATATAAAAATCAAGAGTTGTCCTTTCATAATTGGGGCGAATAGCTTCACAAGAACGACGCATTACACTCGGCTACAATTTCTTATTAACAATTGAACTTTTAACCTTGAACTTTTTTTTCATTTTTTGATCACATGACGAAATTCCTTACATTCGACTATTTACGTATACTTTGTATAGTTTTTCGAAATCTTCAATTAAGGTAAGGTAAGAGATAAAAGTCAATTTTTTTATAAAAATTAAAAAAAAAGAATTTTGAACTCGCTTTCACATCTCACTCACCTAAGCATAATTCCAAATCCATCCGTTTTGCGAGACGATGTGTGTCTATCCTGCTGCCATTGTTATTTACGTTTTCTCTATTCTGCTTACTAACGTGTTGATTCGATTTTTCAGAGGCAGCATTAAGACCGCCGACACTTTTGGCTAAAATTAGGAACACAATTGTTATTGTTGACGCAACTTTTGAACGTCCTTTCATGTTTTCCAGTTTAGTGTGTTCGTTAAATTTTTTCCAAAAATATTTAATGATTATTTCTTTGGCTTTTCAAAATAAAATTTTTTTTTTTACCTAAAATGGAAAATCGATGAAATTTTATTTTAATAAACATTTTGTTGAGAAATTAAACATTTATTTAACCTTTACTTGTGATTAGGTAAACAACAAAAACATTAAAATTTTCTATTATCGATTTTTTTTTGGTAATAGTCTTTGCAGTGAGGGAGTATTTCTTGCTTTTTGCAAATGGTTTTGTAACTACATAGCCAATGAACGAGTAAACAGTAATGTTGCACTTTCTTAAGCAAAATATTTAAAGACTTTTTTTTTATTATTCTCTTGCTTATTACATATATTATATTAAACTTTATTTTATTTTATTTACTTTGTACGTATACATATATTGCACACTTACTTACTGCTGCTGACACACTGTGAGCAAACTTAACAAACTAATGTAAAATATTGAAAGGAGCAGTTAGTTGGTGTTATAAGGCTCGTCACTTATGTGTAATCTGTAGTCTGTAATTTTTATTTACAGAATGTTAAAACAAACTCGCCGTTTTCTCAAGGTTTTCTTTCAAGAACAGAATTTTACGGCTTGTTACTGTTGATATGTTTATTGGTCTTGAAAATGCGCATATATTTTTTCTATACATATATATATATAGTTTGTTTTTAAATTAATTATCCTTAGCTGTTAAATTTCAAATTTGGTTTGTTTTGAATTATTTTCACGATATTTGAATGTAGAGACAAGGGAAACTTATTCATGTTAGAAATGAAAGCTTTAAGCTTTGGAGGCCGCCTTTAAGGCGAAGAGACGCCTTATTTTCGCTGTGCTTGGAGTATGTTTAATCTTACACTTTGTATATCTCAAAAATTTTCTAAAAATTAAATGAAAATTTTTTTAATTGAGTCAATTCATCAATGGCGAGTTAATAGCTAGTCCTTGAGAACAACAAGTTTGAACAATTGCTAAGGACGCAAGTTTCAAGTAAATTTATCGATTTTTCTCTAAAATAAAGAACCAAAACAATGACATTGGTGCTCAAGCAATTCGTAGATTCCCAGCGAATCAAATTACGATAAATATACAGAAGTAAATCAAGCTTGCTTGAAGTGAGTTACGCGATAGTAAATGATTGGACTTAACAGGGAATATGGCGTAGAATCGTTTACATTCAGGCAATTTAAGTACGAAGCTCGATACGTGAGCCTAATCGTATGGCCCGTTCTTTATACTACAGCTGTACATCACGCAGTAAAAGAGAAGTAAGACGCTTATCCCTCCTTTGAGTTTCACCTTATATATCCATCTTCACAACTCTATATACAAAAACTGCAAAATATTCTGTTAATCTTGTAGATGTTAGTTGTCCGATCAGAATTGTTTCCTGCTATGTTTGCTGTAAGTGATCACTTAATATCTGACTTAAGTTGCACATTATTGCTTAGTGCAGTTTGCCTTATGAATTATTCAAGCCTGCTTTTCGACTAAGATTTGTAATATTTTAATGCATATCGTCCTGTTTTTTTTTGATGTCCCTCCGTGCATAATTATCAGGCGTTATTGAACACTATTTATTATGAAAAATGAAGCATAAAAATTCAACATAACATTTTAATGATTTTAATGATTAATCCGGAGTGTAATCACCATCTACTTTAATACCCTTCCAAGCTTTCTGAGACCACGATTGCGACCACATTAAAGCGGCAAGTATTCGAGTTGTCGAGATTTCTTCCCCTTCCACGGCTACCAAAAGTGCTTGATCGCCGAAATCCATTTCATTCCATTTTCATTCTTTCTCAAAATCGTACAGCATAATACGACGAATATGAGTATGATTGTTGACGCTCAGATTTTTATAATCTAAAAGTGAAAGGATATTTTCATTCATAAGTAAATTTTTATTAAAATATAGCACGTCAAACTGATAACTATGCACCAACCCAATAGTAACCGTGTCGATTTTGCTTATTGTGCATAGATCGCGTCCGTTATGTAGATTAATTTGTTGTATTCAATCAACAAAAGGTTTTAATTTTTTTTACCTGGTCCTTTACGCAAATTTACGTTGATGATATTGGAGGATTATGAACTATGGAGATGAGTGGGGACAATAACAGTAAACGAGCATCGCTAAACTACACTGATGAAAAACATTGATGGTTTCTGGGATCTATTATAATTAGTTTTACAATTGAAAGAATGCACTTAGTCCATCATCTAATCCTTATTTATCTTAGACTTCAGATAGATTTTGAGGTTCACTATTGCCAGTCCTAATTAATATTTGTATATTCTTCAGACTAATGCAAAACAGTTACTTTCCAGTCTAGCCATACTAGTGATTACAGGTTGAATATTTTCTATTGCTGAATCCGGGCTACAGATGTAGCGCCCAAACTTAAAAAATAAAATTTCGACTAACTTAAGGTAAACAAATGAACCATGCAGCTAATAACTTTTGACATACTGAAGTTGCAGATATTTCAGTGGAGTATGTTCGACATTGGATGAAATTTTTATACCCATCACCGAAGAAAGACGGTATACTCATTTTGTCGTAATGTTAGCCGCACGCGAAAGGAAACTCCAGTGATCTTATAAAGTATATATATTCTTAATCACCACAAAATTCTGAATCGATTAAGCCATGTCTGTCCGCCTTTGTACATGTGGTGTGTGTGCCGCCGGCACTGTCCTGGTAGCAAAAATTGTAAATTTGTTAAAAGCATTGAAAGTTGTTGCACACAGATTCGTATTGAAAATGGGCCAAGTTGGTCACAGTGCAAGCCCGCAGCGAAGCGTAAACTGAACGCAGTTTCGCTTGTCTAAGCAAAAATTTGTGAGCTTTTATTCATTACTGACAAATTATGAAAGGTAGAAAGCTGAATTTTTCACATGTGCAAAAATGGGAAACAGTCGGCCATGCCCACACAAAGTGTTTAAAACTATTTTGTACGTTCCTCAAATGAAGATACATTATTTAGCTAAAAATGCCTTAATTCTAAAATAAATATAGCGGACACCACGACGTGATGGATGAACTTTTTCTTAATAATATCAGTGATATGGGTATCATAACAAAGGACTTGGAGAGCAGAACGTGAAAAGCTAAGCGTGTTAATTCTAAGTTAATAATAGTGGACACCAGAATTTGTTGGATTAATTTTTCTTAATAATACCTTTTAGTGAAGTAAGAGATGAAAAATAAATTTTACTTTGTTTATTATTTTATTTATTATAGTGGGCCACGGCCCATCATTAGATACCCTATATCACTTCACTTATAGCTTTTATTCACATAACGACTTTTCAAAATTATATACGGGAATATATTGGTGTTACATGGGAGGTAATTGAAGGCGTGGTCCGATCCAAACCATTTGCAGTAGCCTTTGTCATTGGCCCAAAACATATCGATGTGCCAAGTTTCACTAAAAGATCTGAAAAATTGTGGCACAAATGCACTCAAGACGGACGGACAAGCTTAGCTCGAATCGGAGAGTGATTCCGAAGCGATCGCTATAATAAAAGGTGGACCTATCTCAAGTTCTTTCGAGTGTTACATCCATCCACATAAACTCAATATACGCTCGCACCACAAATAGTGCAGAGTACAACACACTTACTAAGTTACAGCAAATAAAATCCCTTGTCATTGCTGAGCTGTGGGAACTATACTATTTGACAGGTCTGTTGCATGTGTACAATGACAAACAGGATGGGAGTGCCAGCGACTATATATTTGTACTGCTGGTTATTTCAGATAAATGTCAGGCTGCGAAGTTTTTAAATGACTTTCGAAGAAAAGCATCTACACGGGAAAATTCCTTTACTATTTAAACCAATTAGCATAAGTTGTATATTAGCAGACACTTATCTAATTGTTTAAAGGAGAAAATCTCTTAATTATACAATACTTTCGCTAGATTATACTTTTTAATCTCAAGTGTTCGTAACACTTCCCCTCCGACTTATTTCCGCAATAATACCCTTAGTTCTAAGTGTAAAATGTGAATTGGATAAAAAGTTTTGTGTTTGTTGTTGTTTTTATATCAGTTTCGGTTAATTTAACATTAGTTGGAGAGAATTGAAAACGTACACGAAATCTTTTAACCATTCTAGGTGGCTAGGCTATGTTATTAAAATAATCTTAATTTTATGCGCATGTCCTTCTAATTTCCTTTACATGACTTTCGGCTTTTTTTTTTTACCAACTTGTATGGTCTTTATATCGAAATTTATGAAAACACATGTTAATGAAAATTCTCGTGACTTATAGAAGTATATAAGATTGTATGTGTTTGTGCATATAAGTATGTTTGTGCAAATATACATATGTTTAGTAGATTTGTATATAACAATAGTTAAGAGCATGTCAGTAAATGTAACCCTTGGTTAAACAGCAAAACTCAAATAAAAGCATACTCGAAAGTGTAGAATTTGCAAGCAGAGGGTAAATAATGCTGTTGTGAAAGGAAAAAAATCCATTAAGGGGCTTTGCACAGAATAGGAGAGAGAAGCGTGAAGGAAGAAATTGTTGGTTAAAACGAAAAAAAAAAATATTCCTTAAATGAGAAAAGTAAAGCTGAGAAATAAATAAGTAAATAAATAAAAAAATAAATTTCTATAAACATAAATAAATAAAATGAAATATACATATTTACGTGTTAAATCTAATTAAGCATATACATATATATCTACATTTACATGTTTAAGTATTTATATATAAATAATATTAATATATATATATATATATATATCATATATTATCTCAGCAGCCAAGATCACGGACAGACATTAACGCAATAAAAACAATAAAAACATTTACGACATTAGATATGTAAATTGAAAGACACATTACAATAGAAAAAGGACGGAGGGTACGCGAAGGAAAAAGACTATACCTATGTATATCGTAAATTCTATGCAAGAACCAAATAGTCTTCTACACTTGCATAAATAATGTATAACGTTTTTGAATGTGTGGGTGAGTATATATATGCTATGCTTCATGCTGATTTATAGGGGTTGTTTGCCTATGTAATGCACAAAGCATTTGGAGCCTACATCCAGTAAGCATGGATCCCTTATTATATATATATATATATATATATAAATATGAATATATATATATATATATATATGAATATATATGTATATATAAGTATAGATATATATAAACATTTCATGTATATATACATATGTATATATATATTCACTTGCCGAATGGCTTAAAGCATAAACATTTGTAAAGGGGATGCTAACGAGGGACTTGTACTTGACATGAAACGGTTTCTAGGGTTTTATTGCTCAATTTACAAGTGTATGCGGTGTCTGTTTTGTCTTTTTTATACATTTTTGAGTCTAAACAAATAGATGTGTTTTGAATACATTTCGTTTTTATGCTGTTGGCAGCAATCTTCGTATTTCTTTAAGGATTTTTTGTTGGTGTATTCGTGTGCATAAATTCAGAAAACAACCTAAAGGTTTCATTGATTTTTTTTTTTTAACGTTAACATGTCTGATGGGGGGTTGATGTATGAAATGTGTGTACGTACATATATATAATGATAGTAATAAATGGGAAAAAATTAAAAAAGAAAAACAACATAACATAGTAGAATACATTTGTAAGGCATGTACATATATGAAAAGTTTGCAAAATGGTTTTGTTTTTCAAGCCACAAAAGAATATATATATATATATATATATACATATATATATCTATATGTATATAGATATGCATATGCAAAAGTTATAACGACTTAGCAACAGTGTATGCACTGTACATTCAAATTATCAGAGAATAAATGATTTAAATCAACACCTCAATGTGGTAAAATAGGATATGAAAAGGAATAAAACGAAATCTGGAAACACATACATGTGTAAATAAACAAATGAAAGTTTATTTAAGTAAAAAGTGAAGCAGCAGGAGGAATCAAATGAATAACATTATGCGATTATATATAGGTTTTATCATCGTCGTCCTTCTCAACTACTTCAAGCTGACACACATATATATACATATATATAGCATAGATGTACATACTGTCAGCTGTTTTACTTGTTTATTTACGCAAACTGATATAATATTTACTTTTGCACTTTTTATGCTTTCATTACATTTTATGATAAGTTTTTCGATCGTTATCGTTACTACATCCACGCAATACTTTTTATAAGGTACAATTATGTGATAGTATATATGTATTAGCTAATGCTATACATGAAACCTTAACCCTTAAAAATTTCCATTTCATACAAGTGCACAAGCATACATAAATAAAGTTACGGTTTGTAATACAATCGCAATATCTCTCGTCGAGTTGTTTGGTAGTTTATTTGCGCCTTTATTGCAATATTATTATTCTTCATCTTTACATATATATATATATATATTTATATATGTATGTATGTAAGTATGTATGCATGTACGTGTTCGCATCTATAGAGTAAACAATACATAGTCTTCTTGTCTATACCTAGTCATACCAAACGTATATAGGGTTATATATACATATGTGTTCTTATATATAAATGTTTGTTATGTTTTTCTATTTTCATATAAAATTTTTCTTAGTATTTCTTCTATCATTTAATTGTTCTTTTTATGTGAACGTTAGTATACACATATATATGTTTTGATTTTGAGTTTCTTTTTTTGTTTGTTTATTTGTTTTGTATGCGCTTTCCTTCATCCTAATCCGAAGGCGTTTACCCATTTCATTGTCCATGAAAATGGTTATTGACATTAAACTCATTTTTTGTTCTTCAAACAAAAAAAAACAAAAAAAAAAACAACCAAAAACAGTTGTAGGTGGCTGTGAAGGAAAATTTAAGTATGTCTGGCGCAGATATTTGAAGAAAAATCTTAGCTAAATATCTCGAATTTTTTTGTCGTCTTTAAGCATAATTTACACACAAAATCTTATGTTTTCCAATCTGCATACGTATCTATTGTAAGATAATCTATTGTCACCTTTCTGTTTAACTTTTTCTTACTGACATCTGCAGGAAATGCAAGATAAAATAAACCATCTCGAGCTGAAAGGAACCTCAAAAACTGTAGTAAAGTCGTTCGAATGACTTTATAAAATTTAGTTACTTCCTTTTTCCTCTTATTCTTCTATATATCTGTACTTTAACGTTACGTTTAAGGTAATGTGATAAAGGAATGATTAAAATTAAATTATAAGGTAGCACAAAAAATGGTATGCTAAGTTTGTCAACCGATTGTCACTACTTACTCTAGAAGTATGCAAGAGTAAGGTGCCTATACGTTCGGTGTAGAAAGCATCCGATTGAATCGAACCAATACATTCATCAACATTTTTTTTGTTATTGCCAAAGCTAACCCAGGCTTTGATTCAATTATCTGTCTGCATATTGTTTAGGTGTGTTTCAGGCATAACTTTTGCTCCCTTAAACAGTTCCATCTTTGGTGTGTAGGAGTGGAGGCCTTAGAAATAAGAAAAACAAATGTGGATCAGTAAACGTTTAAAAAAGTTGGACAAGCTTGATATTTTTTCGGAATCAGTCGAATAGCGAGAGATGTGTTGTGTTGAAATGTACAGAATTAATCAGGTTTTCACCTGCTTGGCCAATGTTTTAAGATTCGACTAGAAACAGCATTTTTAAACTTTCCTTATACGCTTCATACTATTCACATATCTACATGTTCGCGGTATGATATTATGTACGAAACGCCGCAGGTCTTCAACAGCGTTTTCTGCATACGCCACTCGAAGAATACTCAAGAGTATGATTAAAAAGAAAAAAGCAGCATTAAGAACACAGGGTGACATATTGCGCACTCAAATATCGCCCAGAGCCTCTGCGGAGTGTCATTAACTTGCAAAAATACTTTGTGGCGATGTATTTTGCTCGTACCTTCAAGATGGTAAATTCCGCGTAATAATTGTATATCTGTGTGGAATATGACCAAATTGTATTGACTATATAAAACTATCGTTTCGATTTGCTATATCATACAGTAACGAGTCGAAACATGATGAATAATTTATAAAAAGAAGACAGCATTTCACAAATTTTTCTTTTCTGTAAATATTTTAAGCAGAGAACAGAGAATAGAGGATATATTAGATTTATCAACGTGTAGACGTACGCAGCGACGGTCCTATACGATGAACTAATATTTGATTAATCCCAAGAAGGGAATCAATTTAGTTATGACTGAGTCCATCCATTGAATCATAGTTCCAGCTATGCAATGGTGTCTAAAAAGACGGATATTGGTCAAAACTGATAACTTTAACTTTATGCCGCGAATATTTGCTAAAAACTGTACACTCCGGACACAAACACACAACAAGCACACACAGACACACTTAGTCATGTTTCCTATGAAGTGTAGCTAAAACCCTTCACCATGTTTCAGCGAGGAAGACTTTACTGATACTGATGTGTGATGCTCTGCTAAATACAAATACATTCACATAGCGTGTTGTGTTTCGAACGGTTGATTTTAATGAAGAAAGATCGAGGCTGCTTAAGAAGGTTTATTCATGTTTATAAATACATCCAATTCTCTTTTTACACGAATTTCTTTTACACGAATCTGATTTAACACGAGTTCAAAAAAAAAAAATTCTTTTTTTACACGAATTATTTTGTTTTAACACGATTTTTAATATTCCAGGAATTTATGAATTTCAGATGTAATTCTCTTTTTCCAAAGTAGAAGTTATTTTTTATAAAATATTTAATGAATTAAAATGTGTAAGCACGAAATAAATTAAGTGAATTCTCTCTCTTTTTACACGAACTTTTTTACACGTATTTTTTGGGAATGTATCTATCGTGTAAAAAGAGAATTAGGTGTACGTAGCTTGTATTTGTCGTATATACCAAGAGGCTTCTGTCGCGCACTTTAAACCCACGATTATTGCAACCTCCTGTTTTAATTGTACATTGTTCCCACTTTCAGTAAGTTACGATCGCCTGCACTTTTACACACTTTTAAGGCACCGCTACGCGTTTAATTCTCATTCATACCTCACATCTGACATCGAATGTCAGTAAGATAAACTAATAAGTAGTTTACTCAGTTTTTAGTTTTTCCATATATCACCCAAAATGGGCAAATGGTTAAGAAGACAAACTCACCAATTTTCAAACAACCATAGCCTGTCTTCCAATCTTCTGCTTTCTACTGAAATAGGTTGAAATGCCGAAATGGGTATACTGGGACTGACTGGAAATATCTATAATTTTCTTCAGAATCCCTAATTTCCGAACCTTATCATTCTACACCAAAATTAATCCCTGTATCATTTACTAACTATCCATTGGAACGCGGAGATTTTCTGCCCTTAATATTTGTAAAGAGGAATTTTTTTATGGAAAAGTTGAAAAAGATACATTCTTGATCTTTTTGGTATTTGCAAGTACGTGAAGAATGAATTGAACACGGAGCTGACGATGCAGTATGCTGCGTTTGTAACTTGACAAAATTTACAGACAATTAGAAATAATGGCATTCAATTGTTGGCGATCAATTGTTACTTGTAATATAAAGCTAGACGCTGCACAGTAGCGTTTCGTTCGTTTTTTTATACCCATCACCGAAGAATGAAGGGTATATTCATTTTGTCAAAACGTTTGCAACACCGAGAAGTGAGCCCCAGAAAGTACATGTCTTTCTGATCAGCATTACATGCTGAATCGACTTAAGCATGTCCGCTTGTCCGTCTGCTTTAATATTCTCCTCTCGCCGCAAAAATGAAGCTACCGTCTTCAAAGTTGACAGAAACATTGGAATTTCTCGCACGTAGATTAGTAGTGAAAATGGGGTGAGCTAAGAATAAGAACACCCCAAAAAGGTTTTTCAAAAGGATTTCAAAAGATTGTTCATTGCTCATCCTTTACAGCAGATAAATCTACAGAAATTTGAATGTATGGGTGATTCTCTATCATTTTTGCAGAAATGGAAAAATTGGACCACGATGAACCACGTCCATCGAATATTATAGTATATTAATATTTAATTTTTTGTTTTCAATACCTTTACAACGGGCACAAGCGAGGTTCAAAAACCCCATAGAAAGTATATAAAATCTTGGCTAATTCCAAGCTCAGTATGCACCCAAGTCTGGCCGTCTGCTTGTGTGTCCGTCTGTCCGCCTCCCCAACTGAGTAGTATTTATGGTACACATTGTCCCGTTCGCAAAAATAAGGATATTTCCGACAAATTTACAAACGAGTTTGAAAATGGCCCAAACAACTCAAAGAACACCGCTGGCTTTCCATGTCTTTTGCTCGCTACTCATAAACTGCAAGAGATACGCGATATAAATTTCCACAAAACTATTCTACAAATATAGAAGGGATCAGTCGCGCCTGCCATTACGGAGGATGCAAATCTATACTTTTACTTTTTTCGTTCCTTCGTATAATAACGGCAATGCGTATAAAAGATTCGGTCGCAACCGAATATCCTTTTCTGACTTGTTAATCTTGTTCTCTCGGCAGCGTTGGCTTCATTTCTTCTTTTTATTATTATTGCTTGTACGTCAGATTTGGGAACACGATAAACTTCGATTGCAGCTGTAGTTAGATAATAAAGTGAAGTTTTTAATAACCAAATGAAAGTGTAAGCTTAACTTAAGTTCTTTTTACTGCAATTTTTGTGTTTTTTGCAATAGCAACAAAGACAAGGAGTTATATTTAAAACTGATGCAATATTACTCTGATTTTAAATTTCCACTTCTTGCTCAACTAACTTATGACCTTTTCAACGTTAGCATAAGCATCTACACTTGGAGGCAATTTTTTGTAATTTCTATTAGTTTAAAAAAGGTGGCGAAGGTAGATAAATGAAAAAAAAGAGTCAGAACCTTTTCCTTCTGGAACGAATTTTTGATTTAATTCGTTGGCTAAACAAGTCAAGTCTCTACCTTACATCACTTTGTCTCATACAATTCTGCATTTATTTTCGTGATGAATTACCAAAAGTTGTACTTTTTAAAGGCGTACTTCCCGCGGGAGATCTTAAATGGCAGGAGATCCAAAATGTGAACAGAGGTGGCATAAATTCAGCAGAATTCATATTATTTTCTTCAATTTTTTTTTATAAGGTATTATACTAAGAACTACTTACTTTTCATCAAAATCCTTAGGTTAGGTCCGAAAAATAGACTCTACGCGGCCCACATTTTGCTACAGGGAATGTTTATGTCAAATTGCTATTATGAACCAATTTTTATCGTGTAATATGACAATTACATTTTTTCCTATATAAAGACTTACTTTTCGTAGGAAAATTGATTCAGGAGACGATTCTGAATCGATCGGGTATTACATACGTCCTCTCAAACTTATTAAGTGATACAAAAATGTGTGCTTAGCATAGACGTCTTAATCGTACAAGCATTGAATACAAAATTCTTCATTCAAATCATAATACGGGCGCATACAAGCCATAATGTATTGTTGTTATACTAAAAAAGCCGCCGAAACCTATACATCCTGTTCAGGGACATTAACTTAAAAGGGAAAAAGTATTGTTGCATCTGATTAGAGAGACAGAGTTTGATTATTTAGAATAAGTAGAGTTTTTCTGGAGAACAAAAAAAGCAAAATGAGAAATTTATGTATTTATCTTATGTTAATTATAAATGATTCGTTATATCAAGATAATTTATTTTGAAAATGTTTTTAAATATTCAGATCAAATATCAGATCGCCCTCTTACATGATTATCACGTTATTGGTAGGCTTATAGTGGGACGTTTACCTATCAGTTCTCTTTTCCTTGTCGGTATGTGTACGAAGGCACCACTTGAGATTTCACAAATTTACTTACTTGAATGCATGATTGAATAGACAGGAGGACTTAGGTCAACTTACTTGTAGGGGGCATGTGTCGAAACCTCTAGCTCGAAATGTTACAAAAGGGAGGACAGTACTATTTAACCATTCTTCTAGAGTGGGGCGCGCAAATGTTTAGGTAGTCAATTTCCAATTGTTTACAATTTTCTTTTTTTATTGGTATTCAGGTTTACATAAAGCAGAAATTGAACTATTTGCTGGTAAATATTATTAAAATTGCGCACTTACAAAACTTGCTCTTATTTACAAAAAAAAAAACAAAAAAAAACAAATGAATGAACTCTATCTGTTTTATATAAAAATTTGTATCTGTATACTATTGTGTGCAAAATATAAGCAGTAAGCTGTAAGCTTTCATGCTAACCTGACAAAATTTCCATACTATTTAATTAGCTAACTATAACGAAGTATATAGCAACTTGTGTACTTTTGAATAAAGTTCTCGTTGAACTTTCGCTTTTCCATTTTAATCTAATATTGCTTATGGGTCGTATGTGTAAAATCATTTTTCATAACCAGTAAGTATGCATTACGGATCATCATGAGTCATTTTTTTGTGTGCCTTGAGCTACTTGCATCTGGTCTTGTTATTGGAACAAATTGCATGACTTTGGAACAAGGTGAGAAAATAAATTTGGAATTAAAAAAAATTATTCTTTACAATAAATTAAATTCTTCCAATTGATATTCCCAAACTTCCTATAAGATGTCTAATATTAAATCGGTGATTGCCTAATACAGGGTACTTGATGTTAATGATGTTTTCGTTCGTTTCTAACTTATTTACCGTCTTGCTATCACTGTAAACCAATGTCGTCGGTTCATCTCCATAATATTTTCTTAACATTTTCAAGGCAACTTATATCCCATTTACGAAACCGGCGTTTCTATGTAAAAATTGAAACTAATAGATCCAATATATATAAAATAGAAACTGGAATGTCACAGGGAAGTGTTTTAAGTCCAATACTCTATACAATTTTGACTTCAGGTTTTCCAATCGGTGACAATATTTGAACTGTGGCATATCATATGTGGCATATGATATAGCAATTCTGATCCCATGAACGATTCCTATAAACTACATGCTTATCTTTACAAGATTTCGTTTTGCCTGAAGATATGGATTGTAAAAATAAATGTTGGAAAACGCTAAAATTGGGTTGAGAAGATTCTATTGGTTAATACGTTCAGTAACTTAAATTAAGCTAAAAAATAAATGCATTTTTTATGAGAGTATCCTCCAACCTACCTGGACCTACGGCACACACACAATTACGGCTAGCTTTAGCTTTGAAACACGCCGTTTTATTAAGAACTCATTAAAAGCCTATCTTCAAAATGAAGAAAAGAAATGAAGAAAACAAATTCTCCTTACTTTTTGAAC
Source organism: Glossina morsitans morsitans (assembly GCA_001077435.1). Classification (NCBI taxonomy): domain Eukaryota; kingdom Metazoa; phylum Arthropoda; class Insecta; order Diptera; family Glossinidae; genus Glossina; species Glossina morsitans. Next base: position 50,683 of record CCAG010022414.1, read on the forward strand.
ACAGGGTAGTACGTATACATATGAGTCAGCCCGCTAAAATCAATAACAACGATTTATTAAATGTAGTTACGGTTGAAGTTATTAAAAGGGTGTTAATCACAGCACACATGTACATTTTTATGAACTCGATATTAAATATAGCATCTCCGGGCTTAATTGCATATTTTTATTTATTCAATAAAATTCGGCAAAATACGGTAACATAAGGGCTCGAAAATGTCTATGCTATTGTATACATTTTCTGTTTTGATGCCTCTCGATTGTTTGACATATTGTTGTGGACTTTATCGCAAAGAAAAAAGCCCCAAAAGTCATACAATCTTGGCGGCCAAATTCCATTATTTCGCTGATCGAAATGTTCTCAGGAAAACTTTATGCTTTCATTGTACCGTATGAATAGAATCGTATTCCTTTAATGTGCATATCATTAGTTATAGTCCATAAATTATTTGAAATCGTTCCACCAATGCATTTTGGAATATCGTACAAAATCTATTTGAAAATGTAAAAGAAAATCAAACAAAACGTGTTATGTGGTTTCATGATCACAAACTAAAAATTATTTTTAACTTTTTTTTTTTATGGTCAAGAGCAATGAAGTCATTCCTAAGTATAGTCACTCGATAATTTTTGTTTTTTTTTTTGTTAATGTAAGCGTGATAAGCACATGTATGTAAATATCTGGAAAACAACGGTTGTCTCTATAGATAAATAACAAATGCATTGAAACACGCGTACGTCCACGTAATGGATAAAATTGTCTAATAAAATTAGGTGTCGCAACTTTGTACGTACCAATCAAAAGTTATATTAACTTACTTAGATGCTAGTTATAACGGAGTCTAATAAGAAATGAGAATTTTTTGAAAGCAAATTATTATTGTTTTTTTTTGTCTAGTTTTTGTACCGCACTAAACACATAATGGCTAAAGGATCAATCTTAAACATTTAAAATTTATTAAATTTCTCGTTAAGCAGATGAATTGAATCCATTAGGTTGAATGACTTTCGACTATGCACTGAAATTTTTAAGATCGATAACTAACGAGTTTCGCCAGAGCGAAACCTTGAACCATCTATTAGCACGTTCTGTTAACCTAACTGGAAAAAGTTTGTTCCAACACCAAACGAAAGCAACAACAACAACCATTTATCCAGATTGGAAGCGCATCCTGCATCTAGGGCTGATATTCCATAGCAAAAAGAAAGGAAGATGCTACTGTGTCCAAAAAGTAAGAGCAATTTAATTTTTTCTCTTTTCGGAAATGGCTTCACGCGAACGACACAGAACACTCAAATAATGTTAATTGTTGCCAGTTCCACCCAGCGGAAGATATTCATAGTGCACAACACCATGATAATCCAAGAAAACTATTAACGTCACTTCTTGATCGTTGAGAGATTTTGTCGCAGATTTTTCAGCCTTGGTTCACTTTTGGTACGATGTTCCCTTGATTGCTCGGTTGTTTTCTGGCCGTGTGCATAGATCCAAGTGTCATTTCCTGTAATAATGCATTTCATGGCCGCTTGATAGTCAGAAATCATCTTCTCACACACATTACAAAACTCAGAAAAAAGACCATTTTGGTCGTACAAACACAGCAAACACAGCTGAAACACTAACGACATTTATGATATGAAATTTGACACAAATGTCTGTCATTGTGCTACCAATTTAGAACACATCCTATACTGAATATTGATCTTATTTTTTTGGGCGCAATGTTAAGTAAATCAATAATAAAAAATGTCATACATCCATCTCATCCTGAAAAGGCTAGACACCATGCATTTGGAACGATCCTCTATAAAAAAAATTATGGATTTTGGTCAGAAGATTTTATTGTTTTCATCGCATAGCTCAACGTTAAACGAGCGTTTGTTCTAGTCCTTTGTCCCATATTTGTTTCCAGAATTTCCAGGAAGAAAGGTAATGTTATTCATACGATGTTTTGTAGTCAAGAAGGGTTATTTTCAATTTTCATCTTCGAAGGCCCAATTCATCATATGGTTCAGTGACCCTGTAGATAACATAGCGAATACACGCATAGCCTTTTTGCTTTCGCATAAATTTGTTTACAGAGATTCGTTTTCACCGATCTCCCCTAATAGTGATAATAAATCCAAGAAAGTTTTGCATCACGTCTCTATATGTATTTGCGTCCTTCCTGCCTACCACTTATTGCTAATATTTACCTCTCGTTTATGGAAGAAAGCGTTATTATAATATTACACTCAGCACTGCTGAGTATTGCATTGCGGTTCCTTTTGCTAAAGTTGCTTTACTTTTTCAAGAAACTAAGGCGCTAAGCATTTAACAGCTAATTATGTCAAAATTCAACTTTCTAGCACTGCATAGCATAGTAGACTCGTCAGAACGAAAAAAAATGCCAGAACTTTTCTTCACATCTAACACATGAACGGGCAGCGTGTAGGTGTATTGCTTTTAATGTCTTTTCGGTATCCATTTATTTATTTACAAATTTATTTATTTCTAGTTTCACTTCGTTTTTCTCAAACCTCTGACTAATCTTAATGAAATTTAATATCTACAATTAACAAAACCACAAATTAAGTAGACACGACAAATACGTACACATGCGTTGCGTGTCTCTTGTCTCTTTAAGACTACTTTTAAATACAAATACAAAAGCATATTAAGTTTTATAATACGTACACAGTATATAAAGATTATTGTATATGAAGGGGTAAATACGTGTAAGGTGTTTATCTCAATTATTCGCTAGCAAGAAAAGCCCGCCTAGCAGGCAACTTGGACATATTTTATATTTCCAAATATTTGCTAATGCAGGGGGCATTCGTTTAAGCTTAAGCTTAATATCTACAATTTAGTCGTCAACTGTATTACGCGTGGAAGTGTTGACGGTTATAATTCTGTAATATATTTGGTAATCGGAATGTTGAAGAAAATGCCATTGACCGCTTAACGTATTATCTTTTCTTTTCTTCTTTTAGAGTATAATTATTTTGGGTATGAATTTAATATTTACTCAAATGGGGTGAAAAGTTTTCAAACTAAAGGAAAGTGAAGGATAAACTTTTATTTTTTTGTAAATGGCGTTTTTTTGTGAATTCGTTCTTCTGTTTTTTGACAACACAATAGCGGCTTCAAAGCTTTTGTAATGTGAAAAAAAATTGATATATTCATTAGATCTCTATAATGAAGAGATCAAAATTATAGAGCTTTTAGTTTAGACTCTTAAGTTATGTCATAAATTTTCGTCAACATCATCTTTTCTTTTTTTTTTTTTTTTGGTTCTTTAATGTGACCAATCATTCAGCGGATGTCTCATATTCGTGTAATAAGATAAAGGTCAGAAAAAAATGACGAAAGAGGAAAACATATGAAGATGGCCACAGCCTAGGGAGTGTGCGACATATCGGTAAGTGTAATACCCCCATCCCATCAAACACTTGCTATAGCTTCGACCAAAGTAGCATCTGCCGCACTTGAGATTAGGAACCGCGAACACCTACTTAGTAGTCTAGATTGTTACCTACTCAGCGAATCATGCGGGTAGATCGGACCAAGGCTTTCCCCTTGCCGCTAAATATGGTTTTTAAAGCATATAATGACCAATGAGATATCGCGGTGAAATCCGAAATTATAGATGAAAATAAGAAGAAACTGTTTTAGGTTACTTAGGTTTCTCACCCATTGTCTGTCGGCAGTTCGGACTCATTTTTTAACTTTGTCTTCCTAATCGATTACGGATTATATACGTGGTCGTAACAGTAGTTCGATCCAATTTATTTGCAATTGGGTTTGTCCCAGGGCTAAAACCAATCAGGGTATCAAAGCTTGTCAAAAACTGCGACCTACGGGTTGAACACAAAAATACCTGGGCAAATACCAGATGGGCAGCTGGACCGATATGTTTAAATCGATTCAGAAGTTGCTCGGCTTAATAAAAGCTGAATTTACCCTAATCCGTTCTGAATGTTACGTGTGCTCTGTATCGCACGTGGTGTAGATTATTAAAACTGATTATAGATCTTTAAGTAAATTTATCAACAATTCTCAAAACTCTACATATTTCTACATCTACATATTCATTAGTATATTTTTTTGAAGCACGAAAACGGAAAGGCGTCAAACTGATGTGTACAAGCACTTCCAGTATTAAACTAATCTTATGGCAAAAAGAATTTAACATAAAGTATTCGAAATCTCTTATTGATTGAAGTTTGTCGGAAGTTTTCCAAAGTCCATGTTTTTCAAATATTTGACACACAACGATATCAATCCCATTGAAGTTATTGAAATAATGAAGTATGTACGCTAGAAAGTTTTTACAGTTTTGCAAGGTAATAATCATCACGTGAGTATAAGTTTAATTCATTTTTGGTTTATTGGTTTGTATACACAAACCAACTATATATGTCCATATATATATATTTCCCAATTTCCAACGAGTGTTTGCTGTTCTTCAAGCAATTCTTTGTTCCTTGTTTACAGAAGTTTTGCTGTCCATCAGCAGAAATGAAGGTTTTACTTTTGATTTGACCTTAGGAGCTTTTCCTTTATGAAAGTGAGGAGGCAAGATATGTCGGTTTTTTTTTTTCGATAAATGTTGAAATAAAGGTCACTTTCCAACATTCAAAAAGCGTGCTTATCATCTGAGCTAAACGTGACCGATTTCAAGAATAGATGGAAAGGAAAATACCATGAAATTCACAAACGCCTTTTGAAAAAATCATAACGATGCCTGCATAGACATATACCAACAGTGAAAATTCTTTCGATGCTTTCTAACTATTCGTCTAAGAGGGGAAGAGTTTTATTACCGTTGGATGAGGAGTATATTTTTTATTTGGCCAAAACGGTCACACTACTCGGAAAGAAGCTTCAGAGATCCCACACTGTATATTACACATATACTTGATCAGCATCATAAGTTGAGTCGAACTAAGCATGTCCGCCTGTCTGTAATGTCGATTGTAAATATTCCCTTAGCCATAAAAATCAAGCTATCGGCTGCAAATTTGGCGAAGATATTGAAAGTTCTTGCATGCTGATTGGTATTACAAGGGGGCCAAATCGGTTGGAAGACAGGCCTACTGTACAGCGTAAACTAAGAACTCCTCCGTTTTTCAAAAGCCATAAAAAATGATTCTTTGCTCATTATTCGCTACAAACTACAATAGACAAACCTATAACAATTCGAGTGCGTATTCCATAGTGAATGCTATAGTACCTGCATACAAATAAAAAAAATCGCCTATGCTTACCCAAGATTATACAGTAATGGTCAAAGCCATTATAACGCGCAGAAGCAGAGTTCAAAAACCCCGTAAAGTGTACATGTTCTCGATTAGCGCCGTCTATTTGTCTGTCTATTTCTTCATCTGCCCACACATGTAGTAACGGTGTTAAACATTCTACCGTTCACAAAAACCAAGATATCGCCTACAAATTTAGCGAAACAATTTGAAAATGACCAAATCCGGCCAAAAGGACACGCCTACGATGCAATAATAACTGAGAACTCCTTTTCTTCTCGCTTTTTTTGCTCGCTATTGAGAAACTACACAGGACATACTGTAAGAATTTTCATGGTTGTTCTACACGAGCAGAGTAGAGTATGAAAATTTAGTTTTTCCCTTTTGCTTAGCCTTTTATGAGATCGTGGTGATGCATACAAATGATTCGATCAGAGCCTGAATACAATTTTCTTACTTATTTGGAATTAAAGATGATAGGCAACGAAAATTGCTTTAGAAAAGGAAAATTGCAAAGACGACGAATGCTCGTCTATTGATAGCACGTTTCAAAATCGCAAAAAATGTGTTATTCTTCGCTTGCTTTTATCAAATTTTCGATTATCTCTTTACCTGTTAGAAACAATTGACAGTTTTTGATTAAAAAAAAAAAAAAAATTATAGAAAATCTGAAAGTTTTCTTTAAATAAATTTTACGGATTTGCTAACCGCTGTTGGTTTTGGCAACGAACGCTTTCACATTTTAAAGCAAATATGATATAATGTGGTGAACAAATATACGCATATATCAAGTGCTGTGAAGTATGAAGGGAGTTGAGAAAACAAACTATACAAATACATACTTATAATACATTTCCACCTGCATGTATGTAAGTGCCTGCGTACATACTCGTACTTTGGTTAAGCGTACGTTAATGCAAGCTAACATAAAATATGAAGTGGAGAATGTTGATGTTGATGTGTTTATATTATGTTACATAAGTATGCATCAATATATATGTACACACACACACACATATATATATATATATATATATATATATATACATAAATTATGCCTACCATTTTCGCGTAAATGTGTTCTTTTTCTCTCTGCCTTATTTTATTTAATGCCCTTTTAAGTGTGTTAGTTTGAGATGCATGGGGCAGAACATCTACGTACAATGGTTGACTTTTCTCAGAAATTTATGCTTGAAAGTGTACGTGGTGCACGTGCGAATTATTTCAACACAGTAATTCGCAAAATAAATATATGTATATATCTGTATAATATTTGAATATATGTATATACATATATATATAGATGTGTGTGTGGCTGTGTATTCAAATGCAAAAATATACGCTTTCATGTATTAAATTAATTTCTATCGTTCTTTGTTTAAAAAGAATATTTAGTTCATAGCATATATTAAGCTAAACATTGTCCATAGGCGGATCTACTTGCTTTCCTTGTTCGGGCAATAAATGTATTTCGCGGATCAAGTGGTCTTTATATCTTTTGAAGCAAGCCTGGACATCAACTTCTTGATGTGCGATCACTTCGTTACTCAAATTATTCTAAATAAACGATAATTAAGAGGCGAAGCATCTGCGAGAGAAATAATAACGACGATAAAAAATGCCTTTCAAGGCAGTTTCCCAGCAACATTTTGTCGAACTCGAAATTCATTCTAATGCCTATTTACTTTTTTTTTTTTGTTTGTACTATGAAATTGTATCTTCAACTCGTGGTCGTGGCCATCGATTAATCCCGTTGTGTTACAGATTATACTTGGGAGTAAGTGAATGATGTTATGTAGCAACAGGTTAATGAAATATCCGGAGAACTTCAACTAACATTTACATTGTTAAAGTGAGTAACGTGAATGACATTTTCTTAAAGTGAAACTTCACTTACGATTTAGTTCGATCAGCTTTTCGCACTGTGAAGTGTGCTGTTCGGAATCTTGCGCACCTTACTTTTGTATACTTGCAAATCTTTGACTTGACGTCATTTACTCTTGATATCATTCTCTTTCTGTAAGTATCCAATGGAACTTCACTAAGTGCTCCACGTAACTTCTCATCTTTAAGGTTTTTCGGGCGATCCGAGGGTTCGTTGACCTATTGGTTAAGGTGACCGCAGTTCTTTCGAACTTTTGGCAGTTTCGAAAACGCGAACTCAATGGGTTCTCCAATGCACGTTTACTTTTTCAAAATGACTTGATTTGCAAGCACCAAAGGATTGCATTGAATTAACAATGAGTTGAAACGGAAAATGAAATAAAAGATGAAATGAAAAAAAACTAATTCGATTGACTATGATAAAAATATTTTTGACTTAATTAAATATACGTTTTTTGTTAACCCGATTTTATTACCTTAAAGCGCTGTAAGTAATATGCATATTTTGAGGACCCTCCTTATGTAGGACAAAATTTTGGATTATCATGTTTCAAATATTTATTACAATCGTGACCGTAAATGATTGTTTAATTTTTAGTTTCTTAGAGTGCAACTAATTAATTAGTTTTCTTTCAAGAGGTTTTTTGCGCCCTTACAGTTAACTCAGTCGTTAATAGCAAAAGAAACTCATAATTCTGTTTTAACGAAGATGATCTTTTAGAATTAAATTGTTTGCGAAAGCAATCTTTTAAAAAACGAAATAAAATTTTATTATTTGCTCAACTACCGTAAAAATCCAGCTCTCTGCTCCTCCAGACAATTTAAAAAGAATGCAAAAACAACTGAAACGAAAAAATGGAGTTTACTTTAGATAGAAATGTACGTGTGACTGACTCCCTTTGCACTCCATATATAAAATCATGTAAAGTCATAGCAGAGATGAATCAATTAAAGGTGTACAATTTTTGTTAACAAGTTATTGATTTTACTTGGGGTTGAATTCTCATAGCACACAAATTTAATTATGATAGCAAAAAAATAATTCCTGATAACATGTTTGGCTAGCATTACGCCTAGGAGCAAAGGAAGCTTTGATATTGAGTTTTAATTGCAAGCGCTTTAACAGGACATATAACATTAACATTTATATACACTTAAATACATATATATATGTATTCACTTTGTTAATTTGTACATGTGCCTACTTATGTGTATATATTTGGATTTCATTAATTCATTTTAAAAATAATTTTTTTTTCTTTATTTCTTCTGTTTATTTCCATCAATTAGCTTAGACGTGAGTAAACAGTTTCTAAAATCTGTCAATACTTTCAAAGGAGAACTTTTAATATGCATATTAACGCTAATTCTCTACACAGACATAGTATCTTTGTTTCTCTCTTAATGTTACGAATTATGCTCTCGTATTAATGTTAATATTTAACATTTATGTTATATCAAATTTTATTATATACATATATATATATATACATATATATATTTGTTAGAATAATTCGCTACGTGCTTTCCACGCGTCTACACAACTATCACAGGTATTGCCGATAGTTGATTGTTCATCTTTCGGCGTTTCGGCGGTCTCAGTCATGAATAACGAATAAAAGAATCGCTATTTTGCAGACCATGGTCAGCCCTCTCGAAAATTAACAGATTGCAAAATCGTCTGTGATTCTAAATTACCTAAAGAAAAAAAATGCACAAATTTTGCTAAACATTTTTAAGGTAAATTCACATAGAATTGTATTCTTCTTCTTCTTCTATTGGGCTATTCTTTATCTATTTTTGAAAGCAACAATTTCTTGCCAAGCAACAATTACACATTTCACGTTAGGCTTATCGCAGCGTCCGAATATTTCCCAAAGACCATTAGAATTGCCTAATGCTAGTAACAGATCCGTCCGTCTGTCTGTCTGTTTGAATCCCGATTCCCGATTGTAAAATATTATTAAAAAGGCAAAATTTGCTTTAATTTCATATGACATGTTGTGTATGTCCCATGTAAAATCTAGCGTGCTCAGACTTGTGTAGAATTTTAGATTCGCTATACATTATTTGATTATTATTATAAATTCTTTGTGTATTATTGACGTTGATGTTGATGTTTCGCTTTAAATTCGTTAGGCTGTCGACATTTTATTCAATAATTACTGTTTACATGTTACATATATTACGTTAGGTCGGCCATCGCTATATGGAATTTGCATTTATATTACATTTCTCTGCTCTCGACACGGTCCGAGTCACAATTTACCATTTAAGTGTTGATCAGCATACTTTCAACAGTTTGCTCGTGTTTTTTTAACCATTGCTTTAGTCTTAAAAAATTTATTTACATCCATCCAAAAATAATTAGATGGGCAAAGTATGATTGAAAGTGAAAATGTTCATTTAAACTGACCAGTACTTCAGGTTTAAAATGTGGTGAAAGGTGAAATCAATTTTATCAAACTATAGTTGACGTAGAACGTTTTCCATTTTGCATTCTCACTTGACGTGACCTCATCCTCACTTGAGGTTAGAGTTTTAGGTGCAATTGCATCATTTCCCACTTGTGCTAAGAACCCTTCTCTCTTTTTTATAACACTTTAAGAATCTCTGCCTATTAAAAGGCAATTTTTTAGATTTTTTGATGAAATTTTTGTACTCCGACATGCTTTGAACCAAGGAAATGGATTCTTTCGATTCTACCCGACACAATGTATAATGTAGAATATTTGATTGGGAAGGAACAACTTTTTAACTCCCTTCTCTATAGAGGTTGCTAAGAATATAACATCGAATTTTTATTATTTTGTGATGAAAATTACTACAGAATAGTATTTGGAATATAAAGCTACAATGGCAAGCTTGGTGCACGCAGCTTTACCTTTCCGACCACTCCTCGTATAAAATTTCTCATGAGAAGTAACAAAATTTTAAACATTGTATGACGAGAAGACAGCGATATTGACTTAATTTTTGACTCAATATGATGTTATCCCACAAATCAGCTCAAGCAGCTATTATATAGAAATTCTTACTAATCAGCTCAAGCAACTATTATACAGAAAATTTTACAAACCAGGTCAAGCAACTATTATATGTAGCTTTTTATTGGCATATGGTGCGTCCAATTGAAAGCATTTTGTAGCCTAGATTTGAAAACCTAGAATATTAGGTTCCTCAAAGGCAAAACGTTAAAATGCACATCGGAAACATCCAAAAATGTACTTTCTTTATTAGCATGCAACGGACGATATATAAATTAATTCCATTGTAAGTTGAATTGAATGTCATACTGTCATGTGGAGCTTCAAGAAAGTACATTTACAAGGAGAAGAGGAAATAATACCTTCTCTTTGAAAATGCTACGCCTGGTATATATGTTTTGAAATACATGCGATATATAGTATTTGCTTTTAATACGATATATACATATACAATACAAAGCATACCGAGTGACGAAGAGCGCATTCCACCCGAGCTAGTAGTAGATGTTAAAAAACCGGGCTTAACGTTTTTTCTAACTTTTATTTGTTATTTTGCTTCTTTTTTTTAACTTTATATTTGTCAACCACAAAATTGTGTGCAAATATTCACTTTTCTATAAAAATTTTCGATCCATTCAATAACAATAGTCGGGGCGGCATCTAAATCTTACGCTGATTAGCAATAATTTATCTAGTGCCTGATGCTTCGCATGCAAGTAGTAAAATGATTGAAGCTTCTAGATTTATTGTTATGTATTACCATTTACCAGTATGTGAGATATTTAAGGAAAAAAAAAGAGGCAAATGAATCGTAAAACCGATTTTACTCTCTTACGAATAATAAATATTTTTAAATTATTTTTCTTTCTTTAAGGAACATTCTTGTTTTGCGTTAATGTAATTCAAAAGCAAAATGTATACTTAACAATAGTTAACAGAATATTAACAGTAGCTTTACATGAACATGTATCGCTGTATGTATGTACATGCATTGGTATTCAAAGACAAGGGCAGAAGAAACGTGAATAACAAAGTGTAACTAGGAAACTGAATGAAAGAGTCGAACGCAGTCTTTAGTCTTTTTTTGGTGCTTAACGTGAGCTGATGATAGACACGGTGCGCGCGCTTTAAAACGAACATCTAAGAAATACATATAGAAACAAGCTTTATAGTCTGAATAATAAAAAAAAAAAAAAAAAAAAAAAAAAAAAAAAAAGAAAAAAAGCAAGTGTGTTTATTTCTCTATATATGTATCTTTCTTTTTCCTAATGATTTGTAAACCTCGCGAACATATATGCTTACGGGAAATTTTTACAGCCGCCACTGTTTAAGGAGTGCATGCATGTGTTAAAAGGAAAGGAAAAAAGAAAAAAAAAATCAAAATAAAAAAAGAAAAATTATTTAAAAAAAAAAACCAAACAAACAAACAGTTAAATGAAACGTGTTGGATTTTTAAAGATATATCACGTGAATGTGTTAATGTTTGCATGTCTATATATTCATCTCTATTAGCTGTATATGTATGTGGAAAACGTATGAAGAATTAATTTAACGAGAAAAAGTTTTAATTAAAAGCAAGAGTCCCGTTTAAGTACACACTACATACGTAGAGCACAATCACACTCCACACTACGGAGCAACAATTCCATTTGGTAATCCAGCTATAACTGCAGGAAATTGCTAAAGAAAAGTTAATATCAAATTTTGTATGATTTTTTTTATAGTTTACATGTAATATGGTTAAGTATATATGTATTTTTCGGTCAAAATGTAATGCCTTCAATTTTGCTTAAACAATTCTTGAGAAAACAAATGAATTTATGGAGAAAAAAAAAAAAATATTACTTTTCTTTTTGATTATTTGGTGGACTTTTTTCGTTTTTTCTTTTTTTGATAACAACAATGTTAAGAACCGGTATAAGTATTTAGAGACGAGCATCGTGCAGTTGAGTGCACCGACATCTTGGCTGTAGGACTTCATATGTACAGACAATATCTTAAAGAGGAATGTACTATGAAGTACCAAAAAAAAATTTGGTTGTTAAAAAAATGTTTTTTTTTGTGTTACTTTATTAAGGTTAACGCTTGCACCTGTCGTTAATAAGAACTTATTTATATTATGCTCTTTTTACAAGGAATACTTCATGTTAATAATCCCCTATTTTCTGTCTATATATGTATATGCAACCTGTTCTTTGGTTGCGACTTCCTCTCTCTACGTCTACCTATCTCTCTCCCTCTCTCTTTCTCTCTCTCCTTCTCTCTCCCGGGCGTTGTTACTCTTGATTACTAAAGCAAAAGAGTGGCATGGATTTATAAACGCTATCCAGCTCATTAGAGCATAACACCGGCTCAACGAATCCATTTACGCTTTTGAGCATTTGATTTTTAACATGTTCTGCGGTCGTTTTCGACTTCATATACATGCATCTACCTGCATAATTCCTATTGACATCAATCAAATCATGTTCAGTAATCGCCAACTAACCACCACATTTTTTGAAAACTTTAAATATAATTGTTCTTCGCCAACTGTTCAGATTTTTAGATATTTTAATATGCGGGTAACATCCGATAAATTATTATTTTTTTGTTATTTTTATTTTCTGATAAGAATAACAAATTCTTACATTTTCTTTTTTCCTCTCACACCGTCTTCATATGCTGCATACTGGTCAGGCACATTTGATGGCACCAGTCTCTCATACGGAAAACCCATAGACGTTCTACAAGTTGCTCTTCTTCTTTGCAATTTTCTTAATATGTTCTTGACATTAAATCTCATTAAATTCCAATTTGTTCTCCGTTTCCATTGCAACTTCAAGACATACGTAGCAGATAATGAAAGAAATACTAGGTCTGGCTTAGGATATAGATTCACCTCTGCAAAAATTTGGATATATTTTTATATATATATTCGGCATGATTACAAAAATCCAATTTCCTTGACTCAAAACATGTCAAAGTATTAAATTTAATCAAAACATCTCGAAAATGATTTTTGGGTTCAACGCGAAAGCACATCCACAGTACAGTAGACAATTAGAAAATGATTCTGAATTGATTGAAGCCATACAAGGTTGGTCCATCTAAACTTCATATGGCTATTGCACACAATTATCGCAAGTAATATGGCGTATAAAACAAAAGATTTGTACGGAAAGCTTTAAAAAAATGTAAACAGAAATGCTAGGGCCAGGCCATCAGACTCGACCATCAGATATCCTACACCGCAGCGCGTAATTACTAATACATGAAAAATTGTTATAAAATATTAAAAATTAGACCTTCTTGGTACATAAAGCCTTACTTTTGGTTGGAGGCGTTATATGGGAAGTGGTCGAAAAAGTGCCGCCTTCCGAACAATTTTCAATAGCTTTGCGCCAAAGCACCTCGGTATACCAGATTTCATCAAAATATGTCAAAAATCGCAACTTATAGTTTGAGCACAAGAAAACTGACAGGTCCGTATAATAAAAGATAGATCCATCTCAAGGCCTTCTGAGTATTGAATATATGTCCGCACAAACTTAAGTTTTCCAGGGAGTAACAATCGAAAAGTTGTGCACGTCTTTTCAATAAATTATTCAACATTTTGAGAGGGTTAGAAAATGCATTCGACCGACTATGACTACATATCTCTCAAAAGATATTCAATAGTTAAACATACTTCTTGAGTCCAGACTCTTCTCCGGCGTCTTAACAGCAGATCTAATGGGAAACAAAATGTGCAAAATACGCGGTGACCAAGTTCTCGTATTTTATAAAATTTGGAGAAATGCCTTAGAACAGCCAGTTCTCTTGTTTATAGGTTACTCATACAAATTGAAACGAAAGACAATGCTTTTTGCTGAAGAGTGGTCTAAGCAACAAGAAAGAAACACATTCCTTAATTTTGAAGTAATTCGTCACTAATTCCTGGGTAGTACATGTAAAGTATGTAAACCAAATATATATGTATATAAAACACGTAACGCAAATCATTAAATGTCTCGACTTTAAAATAAGCAAACTTTGAAGATTCTCAAGACAGATAGACAGACAATGAATACTTGAAAATTGAAAAAATTGAAAATTTTCTCGTTTGCATTATGTGCTTAAAATCTTAAATAATAGAAATTGTAATCAACATAAATATTGTTTTCTTCTTCTTGAAAATATTTGCTTATGACCTCAACTCACACAAATTGACATTTAAATGTGTCTCTTGTAATTATAACTCAATTAAATGCTGATTATGTTAATCAGATAATTACGTGATTTATGAATAGAAAATGTCTTAAGTGAATAAATAGATTATATAAAAGGAAAAACATGTCGAATAATTTTCTTTTTACACACATCATCGTATACATTAAGTTTCAATGTCGTAAAGACAAAGATATACGAATTTGGCAGATGGCGTTCAGGTTGGGATAGTTAACAAAAACCAATACAAGAAAAAGTCTCCCTCTCTCGGAAAGTATCGACAGACAGTCATGTAATAAAGTGAACCAAAGACTTTGTTATCAATTTCCTTCGACCTCTCCAGGACGTAATGATATAAGATATTGCTGACGATATTTTATTACCAAGAAATTTTCGTTAATCTCCTATGACTTCTGTAGGAGGCATTGCTTTAAGATATTACTCACGAAATTTTACCCTCTAATCAAGCAGACAACAATGATTTGAAGCAAATATATGCATACGTTTCTTATTTCCTATCTCATTTATTGTCAGTTTTCGTTTATGTGTGTGTGTAAATAATTTGCTGTAAGCATTAGTTATATTATATTATTTCTTTGTCTGTATTTCTTATACGTAATAATGCAAAGAGTCTTATAGACACGGCTGACAATGTGTCGGCTTCTATTGTGTCAACATGTTTTTCAAATTGTAGCGTAGCAGCTCAAGTAGTTATTGATCTCGTATCGTCATGGAGAGCACGTAGCAGCATATCTGTTGAATTTTGATTTCTTATGATACAAGAGAAAGAAAAACTATAAGATAAAACATTAGCTAACTGCTATATGATTTTTATAATTTTGCTTTTCACGATTCGCGTAAAATTCAAGAAAATTTATTTTCTACGCATTTTATAAATATATTTAAGTTAGAAAAGTTCGATAATAATATGGCTTGAATATGTTAAATTGATTAATTACATTCCTGCTCCTTGTACATCGTCCGTCAATGCTGTCTACAGTAAGTGAAGTTTTTCATGTAATTACGAATGCATTTAGAGGAAGTGAAAGTGAGAAGGATTTTTGTGTGTATTTCCTTTTTGAAAACCATTTAAAAATCGCTACTGATTTTTGTAATAATCGTGGACGGTGGACAATACATTTCCACTATCGCGTTTTCCTTTCAATCGAGTAGAGGATAAAAAAAAGATGGGTTAGCAGGAAAGTTCTGTTGTATTTTACTCCTCAGGTCACGTCCGGCAAGTAGACTCTGTCATAAGGGATTGTATTATTTAGTGCACCTTCTTTGCGATATAGGAGGACTGCCTTCAATGCCCTTCATCAGTGCAGAGCGAACAAGACCGCAGTGGATAAAGTGCATTTAAAACATTGGATTCGGTATGAGTCCTCGAAAGTAAGCATCGCTTCGGTTGTGTGTGACACGTTGGGAAAAGAATTTGTAAATATTCGGATCTGCAAAGATGGTTTGCCAAGTCCTTTTCAAAGATTTCAGTCTCAACGAGGTTTGTCGACCTGTCCATGTTGCAGAGCAACCTACACCTAACCACTTTACAATTGCAAAACAACTTCGTATCCCCATTGGGCTGAAAAGGATGACCTCTTCAAGTTCAGATATTGTATATAAAATACGATAAAAGTTTCTACCCAACCTAATACGTAAAACATGCAATAAACTATGATATGCCATCGAATTTTCATTATTTGCATAATAAAAACCGAATAACGGATTTTATTTCTCGTCAATTAAACTTTTTGCACGAAACAACGATATGAGCCGATATGTTCTTGGGTACAAAACAATGAATTGCTTTCAAGAGTATAAAGTGAAGTTTGTCATTCTGAAGAGTTAACAGTTTTGTAGAGTGTTATTACATAACGTAATAAAATAACTGATTTCTTTTCTTGATGTCTTTTTTCGTTTAAAAGCAATTAAGAAAGTCAGCTTAATTGACTTAAAAAGCCACCACGAGCAACATAAGCTCAAGAAATCGTAAAGTAAAGATCAACTTCATATTCTTAAATGTCATTTCCTAAGAAACTGGAGGAAATTATATTAAGTTTGTGAAATTAATAATAAAAAAAGAAGCAAGTTACGCTTAGCTTAGAACGAATATATCGATACTCCCTACTTACCTGTGTTTTATTTGTCCATCCATCCATCAATCCATTTCAAATCAAAGTAATCAACAATATGTAACAATATTCAAAACTGTGTACGCTACGTAAGAGAAAGCATCCTCTTTCATAACTACATAACTACATAATGTATGTTAGTTTGACACTTCAAAGCTTTTTCGCTTTATCAATGAAACCCACTTTCTTTCTGAATGTATCGTACCATCATGAATGCTAACGAACACAAAGAAATAATATATTCGAAGAGTGAAATATACAGTTTAGCATATCTTGCATAGTAAAGCCTAAGATAAAGTTCTTTGTCGTAATACAGTTTTGTATGTTAAATGCGTGTGCAGGGATCGAAAGGCTGCAAGGAATAATAAAAGCTTCTCTTGTCCAAAGCTACCTTGGAAGCAACCAGTCGGAAGCTGAATTTCGTATCGCAGTGATGCTTCGTTGTAGCACGAAGTTTCATCGGCAGTCAGCAGATAGTTCAATAAATCGTACTAATCGGAGTCAGCAGAGCAATTTATGAACAATTTTCACCATTTGCTCTGCGAAACTGAAAAAATTTAAACAAGTCTCAGATATCCATCAGATGAAACCATATCTCCTAATTATGAGCATACGTTTGACTATAAAGACCCTTACTATTATGTCTTGACAGAAACTAATGAAGTTATAATAGCTTCAAGACAAGTCCATTGTCTCAGATTTGATAACTGCGAGTGTGTCAGAATCGCAAAAGAAAAATTTTACAAGATCTTCTCGATACGTGTCTCACACTGCAAAGTCAAAAAGCAAGAGCCTTCCTTGTTCCCATTACGGAGACTATTTGTAAATAGCTCCTATCGCTCTGAAAATCCGATCATCTAATGAACGATGACTGCCTACGATTTGCGATGAGCTTCTATCAACATTGAGTAGGTCGGCTTTTTTCGTCTTTCGATATTTGACTTTTGTCTTGGCCTTGCCTACAGCATTGTATAACCAAATTTTCTAATTCTCTTTGTTCTGCATTCTTTAGTTCATTGCTGGGTATATACCATGCATTCTCAAGCTTTCTCCAAACTCTGCCTAAGGACATATGCATCCTTTTAAGCTTTTATGTTTGCAAGTGTTCTGAAAACGAATCGACGAAGGGTGTATGCCTTAAGCAGAATATACGACGAGCAGGACTAAATTAGTTATAGTAGAACGGCGTGTGGATCTACCTACTTCTAAAAGCTAGTGCTTTAATCTATTTTCTCTTTTAGTTTAATTTTATAATTAAATTACATATCGGCTGATCAATTCGATGCGCTTCGACTATGCGTAAGCACATTATATGTTTCCAGTCAATTTTTTTTAAGTCATCATTGGTGTCACTGGGTTTTTATCATAATGTCTTCTTTTTCATTTTGTACATGCCCCGTACCATGCAGTCTGGGCAACATTTGTGCATAAGCTTGTTTTTCCTTCCTCTCTTTGTTTTAAACAAAAGTCAACCGGTATAATAACTAAAGCTCATTATGGTTTTTTTCTTTTCAAGACAATCAGTCGTTATTTTGCTGCATTTTTCATTTTCCATTTTTTATTTTTCCATTTCAATTCATTGCAGACATTTAGTCAGACTTACCCGTACGTTAGTAGAGTAAGCAACAACCTCATTTACAGAATTGTTAATGTGTATTATTGTGTTATTATTTTATTATTGATATTGCATTTATGCATTCATATATCGTATGTCTATTTCAATCGGCGCGCATAAATATAGAAAGAAAGAATGAAAAACTATTATTTGTTTTTGTCTTTAAGTTTCAAATCACTGCATTTTTAGTTACGATTACTCAAACCACCTTTGGGGGGATTCTAGTCTGTCTTGCAACAATTCTATTGCGGTGCTCAGAAATGAATTGTTTTTTTTTTGCTCTAAAGTAAATTATTCGGAAACTTCGAGTTTAACCATGTGAACCGTACACCACCGTCAGTAAGTGGATTGTATACGCCTTGCGCACAAATGGTGGGGTTGAGAACGAAGTGTTGTGTAGTGTCGATGGTTATTATTATACCTTACACCAATTGCGGTACAGGATATATTAAGTTTATGTGGACGTATGCAACGTAGGCTTAAGACAGACCCGATTATACCGATCGATTTAGAACCATTTTCTGAATCCATCTATTCATTCAAATTTAGATTCATTTTCTGAATCGATCTAACCCTGTCTGTCCTTCTGATGTCGTCCATGTAAACTCATGGTCAGGGACAGGCCTTAGTTTTTAAGAGATTTTGGTGAAATTTGATACACTGACGTGCTTTGACCCAAAGACGAGTACTAATAAAAATGTTTTGGGTCGATTGTCCCCCATAAAACGGTATTTTATTTTGAAAAGTCGTTATATGTAAAAATGTTGCAATTTTCAAAATTTCTCAACAAAACTCACTCTGTAATAGTGTTTGGTTGGGGCAATTTTTGAAACCCTCTCTCATGTATCCGTTCCTACTGACTCTTTATATATCGAAAAGTTATAAATTTTTAGTATTTCATTGTGAAAATTAGTTCATAATAGAAAATTGATATAGAAATCAACTTTGTCGAATTTGAACCACATAGGTCTAATTTTGGATACCAACACGATAAGCGGGCTTTCATGGGAAGTGTGTCTTTGCATGAAAATAATGTGTAATTTTGGTTGTGTTATTACTAAAACCAATGAATAACTGTGTTAGGCGAAATCGTGTAGGGTATCTAAAAGTCGGCATTGCCCGAGTATAATATTTTTATATGTGTATTTACCTACTAAGATATCTTTCTATTAGCGGATATGTTGTTTATTTATATTTTCTATATAAACTTCTTTTCAAATCAAATTGTTATTGTAAACTTGCTGCTCGTATGCCGCGAACTAAGATTGTAGGATAACTGGATGGATTTTATTGTTGACTAACTTTGATTTTCGTTTGTACCTGTCAGTTCGTTTTACGTGGACGAATACGCTTTGGGTGGGTTTTGTTAATATTGTAGACCTGTGCTTAAATAAATTAAATAATAGGTTTTTTTTTTTAATTAAATTTTACACTTAACTTTTGATGTTGTTTATGAGAATATTGTTTTTTCTTTTCTTTTTTTTTTTTTGTTTGCAAAGTTTTTATAAAGCATGAACGATGGGAACTATATGTCTATAATTCTTTTTGTAGGTGCGGTTGTGCTCCTTTTGAATAACTACCAGTGTGTACGGGAAATTTCACAAGAATAAACCCACTTCCCTTTAGATCGCAGTAATTAGGAGTTGTTTAGTTGTGATTTCAAAAATTACCATAAATAACTTTAAAATTTTATAATTACCATTGAATGATTAAATAGTTTCGCTAGTAACATGAGTGAGTTCGTTAATGATTAGCGTGGCATTCGAAGTTGCTTTAACCACGTCCACCCGCCTATCCTTGCGTTCACATGAGTGAAGAAGGAACTTTTAGATGAAATTTGAAAATGGGTGCACACCGGCCACAATCAGTAGCTCTTAGCTAAACTGCAACAGCAAGAGAAGAGAGTTTTTAATTATCTCCATTTCCATTACGTTAATTCAAAAATTCCCAGTCAAAGCAATAAAAGAAGTGCATAAGCAATTTAATTTGAAACGTTTTACATTTTCATCATTCATCCGAATACAGGTGCAGGTTTTAAGTAGACGTATTATTATATTCGTACACGAACAGCATTTTCGAGTAAATTTGTCAGAGCTGTTTTATAAAAGGGTGAAGCATTCAAAATCTCACATTGGCTGAACTTTTACCAAAGTAGATTTAAAGGCTATTGATAGTAAACGAGAAAGTATTACAAAAGGAGGAAATCTTGTACAACAATTTGCAAATGAGCTGACGGGTTTCGGTGTGGCTTTCAAGCTTGAACAATGAATAATTGTAGCTTTCAGCATAAAATATGTACTTAGCGAATGGTGTCAGTATGAATAATACGGCTTTTTAAACACAAATCATTGCCCTCTACAGCATTTGCGGTGCAAGTGTGTATTAAGAGTGTGCAGGTGTATGCAATACCCAGAAGGACTTAAGATAGAACGAGCTTTTATTTTACCGATCGGTTCAAAATTACTTTCTGATTAGCTTCAAATACCTATATACGCAACAATTTTTCAGATATTTTGATGAAATTCGCGGTCCTGCTGCGGTTTAGCCCAAGGACGAACGCTATTGAAAATGGTTCGGATCGGAATCCTTTTTCAAGCACTTCCTTTATAAGGCCTCATCTTCAAAAGCCGCTGTATGATAATTGTAGGGCATTGTACGGTGTCTAATAGTGGGGACGAAGCCGACAATAGCGTTCTTACTTTTTAATGAAGCTGAATTTTCTTTTGGAAGAATAGGTTAACCTTTTAACATCCCGTCGTAATTATTGGCTTATCCCTTTTCTTTTTTGCAGACCTATTTCTGAGGGAATGTTTGCATTATATCTATACTATGCATTTTTTGGGTATGGTGGTCATTGAGTGAGATTAGTAAGCAAACAGCATGTAGTTTCTACACAAACCGAAACCGGTTTACGGTTTTCGATATTGAGTAAACTTTATAGCGGTGAATTATAGAATCGCTGTAGTGAGGGCAGAGCATTTTTAGCCATATTTATCAGATCTCATTCCTTCCTACGTTTTTTGCTCGAAAATTCGGCTGGAAAAATCCATTCGCAAGATGAACACTGCATTTGTTTCATTTTTTTCATCAAGAGTGACTTCGAAAAATGCTCTCTAACCTATTTGTAATTTTATCTGTTTTTTTTTTTTTTAATAACATTTCATTTAATTACCATTTATTTTTTTATGGCTTATAAACTAATTTTTTTTTTCAAAATTATTTTGTGTCATTCAGAATAATTACATCTAGTGCATAAATAAAGTTTTAATAAACAGTTCATACGGCTTCTACTTCGCGGTACTTCTTTTTACGCTTATTTAATTATTTCCTTCATTATTTTACTATATATTTTTAAACGAGTCACTTAATAAGTATGTAATGAAATATATAAACAACCTGTGAAATAGTAAATAAATAATGAATAAATGGCGATACGGACTGACGTACCGCAATGGTAGAGGACGTTACTAGTTGTTGATAGTTGTTTTATACAAAATCATAAAGTTTATATTTCAGAAATGTATTATTAATTATTATTATTTCATTAATTATGAAAAGTGATTGTTATGCGATACGTTATGTTCAGCTGTAATTGAAAACCGCCTCTTGCATATGAGAAACAATAAAAAAAGCAAAGTTGTTAGATTTAGTTATGAAAACATTTTAGAAAATTTTTATACATATTTTTTATGTACTTGAAGCAAGCTTACGTCAGTTGTATTCCGACACTAGAGTCATGGACAGGCAAAGCGAAACGCTGTCAAATCCAATAGTGAATGAAAGCGTACAAATTTTATGAGATGTTAGAATGTGAGGACAGGACATACACTTGCAGACAATGCTTAGAGGAAATGTTTTATTTGTTTTTCATATCCTTCTCGCGTAGATGGAGATAACCATTGTAAACAGTTTAGTTCATTTATAGATCCACTAAACACTGAAGGCAAACTGTATGTATCGTACATACAATCGTTTTGAAAATCTTCTTCCATCTGAACATGTGTGGGTATATATGGAAATCTAAAACTTTCATTAATCAGCTTTTAGAACGTGTTGACATAATTACCTGATTATTAGCATGATTCTAATAGTTAAAATAATTAACGCACTCGCCAGGTACGGACAAATGAAATTGGAATTTTCGTATACAGGTCTTATGAGTCAATTTGGCACATTTTCGCCAGAAGTGAAACACTGCTCAGCAACTAATAGCCAGAACGAGTTAGGTTTGGTGAGTAAGCCGCTGGGGCTAGCACCTCCCAGGTGAGTGCTTCCAATAAGTTGTTGGAAATCAGTTTTACCGGATGGACGTCATGTGAATACACGGACGGCGATTGGTTCTAGTTGATTAATTTTTGTTGATACTGTTTGCCGTTAACCGTTTTACTAGACTTTAACTGCTGATAACAGCTGCAAGTCTTGCAGCCATCGCAAACACAGAGTACAGTCTTCCTACCAAAGAGATTCCGTCTTGCACCCTGCAAGAAAGATTTTCTTTTATATCGTTCGGGCGAAGAAAAACTACTGCCAGGCGAATGCGGCCAATTTTCCTTATTAGCAAAGGTATCTTAGCTAAGCTTACGACCGCTGATCGTTGGCAGAACTCTAACCAAAAAAAAAACAACTTTAGTCATGAATGTCCTCTACACGTGCTATTAGGGACATCTACGGCCATCTATACATACCTCGCAGATATATATGGCACTGACCTAGAAAGTATCTGTTTTAAACCTATTAATTATATTATCTTCTTATATTATCTTCTTAATACGTTCACTGTATTAGAAACTAATTTTTTTTTTTTTGAGAAAATTGCAGTCTTTAGCATACTAAAATGGTTGTTTGTAAAAATATTTCTAATAAAAGAAGATTCAGTGACTATTGTCTCTTTGTAATAACAAATCATAGATAAAACCCGTAAACACCGTTATAGCATAAAATAGGCCATTAAATAATGCTTCACATTACTTCGCTTAAGAGCTGTTCATAACGCTTTTTATTTTTTCATATGAACACATTTTAAACTAATTCGGAATGGAAATTGGTCCGATCCGAACTCTTTTCAATAGCATTTATCCTGAATTTCATTAAAACATCTCAAAAATTGTGACCTGGAGGTTCAATGTATGAACAGACATCAAACAAACGGACAGACAAGCTTCTATCGACTCAGAAATTGATTCTGAAACGGCTGTTATAATAAAAGGTGGGTTCACTTCCAGCCCTTCTATGTGTTATATATATTGCAACAAACTTAATATGCCCTCTGTATGCACAGGTGGCATAAAGTTTAAGCTGATCCAGTTATAAAGGCTCTTTATGTAATTCTGGTTATATTCGAATTTTACTGTATATCACGATTTGTAAACGAAACTATATTCAGATTTTAAATCTTATCCGCAATTGCTTAAGGGCTCTTAAAATTTGTGGCTATAATAATACTTCAATTTTACTTTTAGCAAAGATTTTCAAAAAATTCACAAAACTTTTAAAAAAACACTTTAAAAATCTCTCTATATAAAAATCGGCACAAAAAAATATTTATTTATTTATATTATCAGCACATATATGCAAGCCCGCTGACGTTCAGATACGTAAACAGACGCAGACTCTGAGAAAAAAAAACTGCGAAAATTATTAACATTATCAAGCAATAATAAACAAATACAGGCATCCAATTGCATTTTTATAGTGAAATGCAACAAGAAAACGAGAGCGAAGCAAGAAAATACTATATTTACACAACTCAAATGGACACAAAGAGGAATGCATGCAGGGAAAGCAAGTGTACGTAAACAGGAGGATGCATTGAAATATAATCAAACAAAAAAAAAAAGAAGCAAACCAGAGACCAGAGACAAATAATCTAAATTTCTGTTTATTATTCAATAGCGCAAATTGGCAGACTCTTATTGCGTCTCTACTATGCCTCGGTCATAAAATGCATACACAACTACATTGATATTGAGAAATGGAGTCAGTTCAAAGAAGTTAATCAATAGACGCATAACCATACATTTGTATCACCATATTAATGCATGTTGTAGAGGGTATCACCAAATGAACT
Source organism: Glossina morsitans morsitans (assembly GCA_001077435.1). Lineage (NCBI taxonomy): Eukaryota > Metazoa > Arthropoda > Insecta > Diptera > Glossinidae > Glossina > Glossina morsitans. The sequence continues at coordinate 74,800 of CCAG010022414.1, forward strand.
CATGTTTTTAAATTGAAAAAATATTTCAAACTTATGTCATCGTATTCAACTAAGGCCAAGTCATATATTAAAGAGTACATTAGACCATGTCAAAGTTTTCTAATGGAGCACAATTATCGGTGCCTTGCTTTAAGCAAACCCTTTTTTTTGTTTAGTATGGCATCTGACCGTTCAAGCTTGTCTCCGCTTCGGACTTACACTTACGCCAAAGATATAATTTTTATCAACATTTGTGATGTTTACGAGTTGCCAATGATGGTATAAAAGGAATCTAAATTTTTCGTAAACACTCGTACATAGTTTCAACATATTGTCAAAGCCCGAGATGGACGAAAAGACAGATAGATAGAAGCAAAATATACAATATGCATCCATTCCTCGAAGATGGGTATGAGAAAATATCAGCTAACCTGCATTGGCATACCCCTCACTACTTTTATTGTTTTATTATTTTTATGGAGTAAGAATTTTGCAGTAAAATTTCAATTATGTGTTTGTTGGAGGGAGAGACAGACGCTCTAATATAATCATACAAAATTTTTAAATTTGATTTTTGTATGCAAATTAATTTTTTTCATTTTTGCCTTCAATATTACATACGTACACATCTGAGTGCATATATTACAAAAGATGTATCGTAATTACGTATGTAAGCGCAAATATAATTACATATATACATATACTGTGGGCATGTTTGCGTAACACAAGTACATTGACTTTGCATTATAATGAAAGCATTGACTATGGCAATGAATAAAGTAAAGTTCGTTTATACCAATCTACAAACATTGCAGATATATTTAAGACAGGGTCTCCAACACCTAGTTTAAGAGAAACTAGAGGAATTAACCAAAAGGATTTAAATCAATCAGAAAAGAATTAATAGTAATCCAGTCAGTTCTCTCTCCAATAGGACAAGCGGTATCGATCGCTTTAGCTATATATCTTTGTTTCTTCATCAACTGCGGTAAGGCGAAGAAGAATACTTCTAGAAAAGCAAGAAGTTTGCTTTCAAAGGAAACGTTACCATCTTGGTACTTTCAAGGCTTTATGTTTATTTCATTCAGAGTTCAGCTTATTTGCTTCAGTGTTCAGTTCTTTCCTTTTTATATATTAATAGCTTAGTCTACTTTTTTGCGATACCCGTCCTCCATCTTCTTCTACTGCAGAACAAACTCTCCTCCACTCCTTTCCGACTTGTTATTTTCATTATTAATGTTTAGCCAGAAAAATAAATTCTAAGGCTAAAATCGTAAAGCGCTCACGTCTACGGCTATCGGCTTTATTGCAAGCTCTGCGGTGCATGACTATTGAGTAGTTAGTCGAGACTCTTTGCCTACTTGGCCGATCAGGCGACTTCTATTTTTGTGGTCCAACATTTGGTTCTAACTGTAATTATTTCTTTTATAAACCTCGATATGTTTTAAACTAACTTCTAACTGTTCATTGGAAACCCTGATAGTCTTTGTAGATGTTGCATACTTCCATATACATTTCGCAAACGCTTTTCATTCCACACACTTGGATATTACATATAGTTTGTTTGTCGAATAGAAAATTTAAGCGACAATATATTTTTATTATTTAGAAAAAAAAAAAAATCCGCAAGTTTATGTTAGCAGCAGCGATTATTTTCTATCAAAATTGTACCATGAATTCCATCAGATTTCCAAGAAAATCTATTTCGATTTTATTTTTGGAAATTCGTTTGAATAATTTATTTAGTTTTATCGTGAAACAGCAGCAGAAGAATAGTTTAAATTATGGAAAATTCATACCATACCATAAATCTCTGCGAGCGCAGAGAGATTTAATGCGCACTCGTAAAAATATTTTTTAAATTTTTATTAAAAAAATATATATAAATAAATTTACAAAAGAAAACAATTCTGAAAACAAGTTTGCTTATATATATATATATGTACATATATTCGATATATCTGATATATTTGATATATTTGATATTATCCATAAAGGGGAAAAGGAAACGCATTTGGCACGACCGGAGTGCGCATTTTATTTGTTGAGCTGCAAGCTACGGAATAAAACAAGTTCAAAATTGTTATAATAAAAACCTTTAGTAAATTTTATGTCATTTACAAACTGTCATCAAATAGTTTCAATAATTAAGAAAAAGGAAAATTTTAAAAATTTCCGAACTGAGATTTTAAACAAAATGAAATTTAAATAATCCGTCTTTTAGTATGTCATACATAATATATGTAAATATTTTGTGACGCGATGACAAAATAATTTATTTATAAACTTTTTGGTCTCCATTCGTGTTTTTTTTTTATTCGCTGGCTACTAATGCCAACAGACGAGAAACTCTGACAGATGCACACATGAGTGTTCAAGGAAAATGCTTTTTTAAGAAAATAGTTTAAATATAAAAATATACTACAAGAATATAGTAAAAATATCGTATGCTCTTTAATGTAATTCTTCAAAAAAAAAAAAAAAAAAAAAAAAAATGTGCGTATATAAGAGAATGTTTTAATTTTTAAAAATATTTCAAGAATTTTTAAAGATTTTTGTGAACCATGACGACAAGTAAATAAAATGAATTCACACTGTAACCTGATTCGTGTTTTAATAAGTAACAATCGTTTTGGAGCTTAGGGGTCGCCTCGCTTGTATTCTTACAGTTGTATTCATACAGAACTTCAGTTCATTTTCTTAAGTAAAAATTTTCGTCGCTCTAAAGTAATTTAATGAATTGCTTCTTAGAAATGTAACGAAAAAATGCAACACCTACTTTGGCTTAATCAGAGTAACAATAATCTGCAATTCACATTGCAACCTGATCTGTGTTTTCAACAGTAACAAGTAAGGAGGACAGCAATCGTCTTGGACCTTAAGGGTCCATTCGGTTGTATACAGATGTATATTAGGTGTGCTTTTATTTTTTGGAAGAATACTAAAAAGAGGCAACGTTGTAGCCATTTTTTAAAAATATTCACAGGTCAAGAGCCTTTGCGGCACGCAGTGTAAGTGACACAAATTTCAATTTAAAAGAAGAAAAAAAATTACATTTAATCTACATATCTATAGCTATAAAAATACATAAGATATTTTAAAAATGTCGACTTTTATATAGTTGGCGAGAGGTTGAGTGCAAAGGTCAATTTTCGACTTAATAAAAAGACACTCTTCTGTTAATAAAAAATGTTTAATTTATTATCAAAATTATTGCGCGTATTTTCCTAGAAAATGTTAAATGTTTTAATGAAAAAAATGAAAATTATTTAAGTTGAGCTGCGTGCCGTTCAAGTTTCAAAGGCCCATATACGGTCATAGACTCATGTTCGAAAACAATTGTGTTTTTTTGTGCCCCTCTTGACTGTTTAAGAAATCGTTTAAGTCAATAAAAAAAAATTGAATTTCGGAAAAGCTTACTGTGGCCCTAACTCATAAGTTTTGCATATCATCTACAACGTGCAATGCCTTTAAAAAGTGCTCCTATTTCGATTTTATTAAAAAACTACGAAAAGATTTGCTTGATTTATGTGAACCTTTGGGCAAAATTCTGTGGTTGAAAGAATTCGTAAGAATTCAGAAAAAATTTATTGAAAAAGCGATATGAAAAGTCATAACAAAGAGTCGCTAAGCTTAAAGAAACAAATATAACCTGAAGACCTCTATTACTTTCGACACAATATTCGAGTCTTTACGGTTCTTTGTTACGGTTCTAAACACTTGCAAGAACTTCTTTAAATACTTAATCTGTACTAAAAGAGCAATAAAAATGGGATGAAAATTAATACAAGGATTGATGAAGAGATCACTCGATAAGCTAATAAGGTTACTATACCAAAAGATAGGCGAAAAATGGTTGCTATTTGATGACTTGGGTAAATTTGATTTGTGGTGAAATTTACTGCATCGATTTTTTAATTTCACTTTCTTTTCTTGTTCACGTTATGTCTGCAAACTAAAATATAATATACCGAGCCGGGGTTCCCTTAAGATAAACAATAATTATTTAGAATATGTGCAAAAGGTCATTTATAAATAGGGACACGCAAATATCGTATTGTGTCGTTATTGGCGTTCAAGTAACGTTATATGAAATGTTAGTATTATGAGTAATGCAGAGTATTATGTTATCCAAGATTGATGGCTGTTTATAAATTTTATATAATGCAGTTATGATTTTTATAATCAAATACTTGAGTTTTCGTTTTGCTTTAGGAAAGAAAATTGTGTTAGAATATTAAGAGAACTCAAGAGAATATAATGGAATAGTAGGAGAAGTCAAGTATTGAAGACTTGCAGTTTACATACTTTTTGTAGGCAATGGATTAATCAATAGACGGTTAGTCGACTTATGGGAGTGCCTATGTTTTAAAAAATAAATAAGTAGAAGCATAAGAGTGGGAGACTGCTATTCATGTAACGATTTTTAAAAAAAAGGTGTCATATGGGAAGATGTTGAAGAAGTGGTCCGATCCGAACAGAGTTTGTCGTTGAGACAAAATCATCAAAACGTCTCAATAAATGCAATCTTTAGATTGAACACAATAAAACAAGACGGACAGACATAATTTTAGATCGATTCAGAAAGTGATTCCGCGAATGTGTGTGTAATTGGTGGAGTTGTTTGAAGTTCTCACACAGGCATCTGTACAAACTTCATATACACTTGCACCGCTAGTTGTGCAGGGTATAACGAAGTCGAGTTATAAAGTACTTTTTCTGTCAACTGGTTCACCTTACTATGTCATACTCCCATAATGGCACGTATATGAGACAGAATTTGTCAAATATATATACCGACTAATATGTAAATGGAAGTTAGTAAGTCGCATATCACTCGTTAACAAAGGTTCTAAGTAGTTTAGCTAAAATTTCATTTGCCTCACACTTGGTTTTATATCAACTTTCGTAGGAACATAACAGCTTACTGTTCTGTACCGCCTATTCTATAAGAAAATACATTTTTTTGTATGCTTAGCTATGCATTCATTTATCCAAATTAAATTTCAAAAACTAAACACCATTGGAACCTAGGCGGTCACTTTCTGAACGGTTGGTGAGTGTTAAAATATCCGAGCTGAGGCGCGCACATGAACTGTTTTATTCTTTTAATACAATGAATATTTAATTAATGCAGCAGATTGAAATAAAAACATGGTAATTAAACTATTTACATATAAATTAATATAAGCAAAATGCAATAATGTGCAGTGAATGCGAACATACTGAGCTGACGTGCATGTACACATATCGTGGCAACGTTATGTAAATGAAGAGATATAATAAAATGATTAAAAAAATTTAGTTGTATATGGATTTTGATAGGAAACCGAGTTAAATTATCATTAGTAACTATTGTTCATTCGTATGCTTATAAATGTTTCGTGAAAATCTTTTGCTTTAGTAACGGCCTACTTTTCATGAATTGTTATCCATAACAGCACAGAATTTCGGCTTTTGTCTTTCAAGCTTGAGGCAAGAAATAAATATCAAATATACGATAACATGATGAACATAATTAATATTGAATCATAAAATGAACTCCGTGAGCATGCATTCATTTAATCAAGATCTTAGTGTTCGTTTGAAAATGATGTTCATTAAAACATAAATACATTTAAATAATAAAAATATAAACACGTTGGTGGTGGTCTTATCAGCTTGTATACATCACTCAGATGAAAAACTTGGCAAAAGCGGAATAGAACTTAAAGATATCGAACATTTGTGACTTTATTTCAATTCCACAATATAGACTTATACGCTATATCACTTGTGGTACAGCATACATTAAGTTTGTGCGTTCGTATGTAATAGGCAGAAGGGCTTAAGACAGACATACCTCTTCTTATACCGATCGGTTCAGTAGCACTTTCTGGGTCACTAAACCAGTCTATTCATCTGATGTCTGTCCATGCACATGTGTGTTCAAATTATACTTCGCGATTTTGAAGATATTTCGATTAAATTGGGACACTGAAGTGCTTTGATCCAAGGACAAACGCTTTCGATCACTCCTCTATTATGAAAACTCGTTACATGGAAAAAAATTACGATTTTTAAAATTTCCCGACAAAACTCGCTCTTTCATAGTACTTGAACATTCTGAATTGGTATGAAAAATTTGTTCGGATGGGGCAATTTTTTGAACCCTCAACCAACAAGGTATAACTTTTTAATATTTCATTATGAAAATTAGTTCATTCTTATGAATTGACATAGAAATCGAGTTTAGCGAATTTGAACCACGTAGACGTATATTTTGGATACCACCGTATTTCTTGAAAACTATGCCTCTGCTTGATAATAAAATGTGTTGAGCCAAAATATATCACCGTACACAGTTGTATGTTGAACACAAGAAAACAAGACGGACAGACGGACAGAAAACTTAAGTCAATTGAGAAAGTAAATGGTGAATCTACCTCAAATCCTTCTGGGTATTACGTACATCCGCACAAATTTAATGTACTCTTGCACCACAAGTGGTGTAGGGCATGTAATGACTCTTCAAAAAAGCCCATACATAGGAAGTGGTCGAAAAAATGCTCCAATCCAAAACACTTTGATTTCCGATCCGAGTGTTGCATACATGCGTGTAGGGTATTAAAAATGAAATGTTTTAGCGAAATTTAAATATTCTCAGTGCCTAACATAAGGTGGTGTTACGTCAGGCTTCGAAATGAAATTATTTCAACATGTTGCATTGTTCATTTCAATTATAAAAGTTAGGTGTTTCAACGACAATTATTTTTTCTGCCACCATATTTTGTAATACGTATGATCAGGCGTGTTTTTATTATTTGTTGCGAAGAGAAAAATTCCTAAACAGATGTTTTCTGCTTATTACGGGCATATTTGTTTTTATTCATAAAATAAACACGAGCAAGCAGTTACAAATTGGATATAAGTCATCCAGAACCGCTGCAGTTCCATATAGAAAAACTTCATTTCTATACAAAAATATTTGTATATAGAAGGCTCTCTACAAAACTCGACGAAAGCATCACCTTTTAAAAACACAAAGTTAGTTAACCAAAAAGTACTCCAAAAAAATATGCGAATTTTTTGGGCTTAGCTTGAACCTATTAGTTATTACAAGTCTACTTGTAAAAGAGTTTAAAAAAAAATTGTGCTTTAAAACTTCATGCATAGATCTCGAATTTTTCTGTCATATCTCACCTGTCTCTTGCAATTGGGGGCCTTTTGAAAATGTTGAGAATAGATGGATTTAGAAATGGATAAAGGGAGATGAATGTAAGATAATAAAACTTCATCTTATGCAATTAATGGTTCTATCTGATTATTATCTGACAAATTCTGAACCCTCTCCACTGATAAGTAAATAGCATTTAGTTCGTTCATCTTATATGTCTAGATATGACAGAGAGTATGTAAATTATATATATATGCATGCAATCTCATTAGTTTCGCAAACATCACCTCTTTCGGTTTTGTTTTTTTTATAGAAAACAAATGAATATTGATGTATTGAAATTATATCATTTGAAATGAAAATTTTTAATTTTATTTACATTCTATAATCCTTTGTTTTAATATATAACAGTATTACACAAATATAACTTATTGTAGTGCATAAAAGTAAACATAAATTTTGAGTGAAATTTAATTTCAGAACTAACTTCGATATAAATGCATTTTTACACCCACCCTTGAAGGATATACTCATTTTGTCGTAATGTTTGCAACATCCAAAAGGAAGCTGCAAAGGCCGTACAAAGTGTACATATTCTTGATAAACGTGAAATTCGGAATCTATTAAGCCATGTCTGTCCGTCTGTGTTTCCAACACTCTTCTAACCGCAAAATTGAAGATGTTGACTTCAAATTTGGTTGAAACATTGGAAATTTCTACGGACAGATTGATATGTGACGCAATAAAGCGTCAACTGAAGCAAGTCCGTTTCTCTAAACACCTACTTACGGTCTTTTGCTCACTACCCACATACTATAGAAGATAGAAGGTCAAAATTTTCTACATTTACGAGATGGTGGGTTAACTTCCTTTTAGTGTCCTAACAAGTGGAAGTTGAACTTTATCTCATGCTCTTTTTTATAACTATAAACAAAAGCATGGAGTGTTAAAGGTTTTAAAAGGTGCTGAGTATGCGAGGCTCGCCCCCAACCGAAAATAACTTTTTTACTCGTTTCACAGAGAGATTCAATGAATGGTTTTTACGATATTCGTATATAGTAGAAAATAGCTCTGATCGCGAAGTAACATATTTAGCTTTTATATTATTGTTAAGTTAAAGTATAGGGTAAAGTTAAAGTATGGTGTAAAGGTTCTTATTAACGTTGCCCTCTTTATAATTCATTTCCAGTAACTCGCTGCTTTCCTTTGTGAGGCGCTTTGCATCGTTTTCTTAAAAACACAAGTTCCCTGTTCTGTCGTTGACTATGTCACCCGTAGTATCACTTCCTTAAAATCGCCTATTGAGGCGATCTAAGTCAGTTCCTTATTATCACTACTAAGATAATTCATTCATTTTCAAATCATTCAGTTTGTGCGAAAATATAAGTTGTTCACACGGTAACGCTCGTCACAGGTTGTTAATGCAAATAACTGTTATTTCTTTGACAAAACGCAGTCATTCTGCTAAGTGAAGAAGTTATGATGCCAAATAATGGCTTTACCACTGGAAAGTCATGATGTTTCGATGATGATAATATCGTTGGAACGGAATAATACAGTAACAGTACAGCTGACCGCTCTGTAACTTGTTCCGCGTGATATAAACTGTCGTTGTACCAGTTGCTTAAATTACACAAATACAATTTTTATAAAAAAATAAATGTTTTTTTTCCAACTTTTCTTTCA